>JAOWBB010005402.1:0-243499 GCA_028565995.1 Ricinus marginatus | reverse complement strand
TATTACTGCCAGTAACAGCTGAAATAAAAACAAAAATTTGCAATTTTCTTTTTATCATAAATATTATTAATTTCAAATTCTAGAGTGATTAATGGATGAATATTTACATAATTTTTAATTTTAAATTACCACTGAAATAAGATAATATTTAATGTAATATTACATTTTATAAATATATTTTTCTGCTTTTTTTTTCACCTGAATTTGCCTGTAATGAACTTTACAATAAAAATTTAATACTTCATATCATAACAGCCATCAATATATTTAGAAGATAAGAATAAAATGAATGATTACTTTTCTGTCTTCTCTTCAATAATTGACATAATAAAAAAAATCTATCTACTGCATTTTGAAAAAAATAATTGCAGCACTAACAGAATCAATAATACTTTTTAAGGGAAAAAATTTTGTTACAATCTAAATCTTTGTGAATGTTTTACATTTTATCTCTTTAATTATACATAAGGTGGTCTTAACCCTTCTTTTTCAATAGATATACATGTGCCAAAGCTAATTAAGGTTTATCAAGTGTGCAGTATAGGACTGATGCTCAAAAAAACATTCTTTAACACACTACCTGATTAAAATATTTTGCAGTTTAATTATAATATAGGTGTTACAAAATTAAGCACAATTTGCAATCTTAAAACATTTTAAAGTGCTTCAAGATGCTTATCTATATTGAATAAATTAGTTAGTCTTAATAAATGACTATAATAAATTATGCTTTATTTTTTATGAAATAAGCAACTTAAGAAAATTATTTTTATTACCTTATAATATAATTTTAAGAAAAATCACTACCAACTTGTAAAATGTCAGAACTAAAATATGACTTAAAATAAGTTACCTCAATAAAAATTTTCTTATTGGAATAATGATTTCAATTCAAGTCATAAACAGATGCTTTTCTCCATTCCATACAAAATCAAAACTCGATTCAAGAGCTATGAATTAAGAGCTTTATCTAATAAGTTTTTAACTAAAAAATTATTAAAAATAAAAAATAATCTTTTCCTCTTTTAAAGCCTAAAAAAATTAACCTTACTTAAATTAAATAAAACATAATTTTAAAAATAACAAGAAAACGAAAAACCTCCTACATTTTCCAGCTAAGTCAGTCAAGCAAAAATTTGAATATTTATCTATAAATTCCTAATATCATTACATTTGAACTGAAAAAAAAAGTTAACTTTAATGATGCATATCAATATAAATTAGTTGATCTGCAAAAATGAAAAATGGTATAACTCATTGAAGCTTAATCAAAAATTAATAAACTGTGAAAAACAAACAGATATAATTAATCATGAAATAAAATGTCAATATAACAAATAAACCAAACAATACTTACAATATGAAAAATATTACTCAAAATTTCATGAAAATTATGTAGTTGTTGCATTTACAAAGTCAAATTTAAAAAAAAATATGAGTTTTACATAGCAAATGTCGAAACAATTTCTTTGTTCCTGCTAATTGTACTACATTAGATCAAAAATACTATGTGTATCATAAATATTCAAAATGAAAATACTCAGTGAAGGAAGATTAACCAGAAAAATACATTTAAAAGTAAAATTTTACAACAACAAACTTGTGAGCCCACGATTTCACAAGAAATGACAAAATACAAAGCATGACACTTAGGCTGAACTCCACCGCATTATATATATTAGCTTATTTACGAGAAAATATACATGCTTTTTAATAACGATAAAACGTTATTAACTTACTATATATTATGGCACCTTCGAATCTTCCCTTATGGCTCTAAATACTAAGAAATAACTCTTTCTATTGAAATATTAAGAATAAATTCTGCACAACATTTATGGCGTTGGTCAGTAAAGAACGCAAGATAATCGCATCAGTAATAGATGGCGGTGTTGTGAAACGATCTCACTGCAAACGCGGTGCATTTAAATGAATGAAAACATTTAAATAGTGAGCAACATTTTTTACTCTATTGTAACGAGCTACTTTTCGTTATATCTATGTCATATAAGCCTCGATGTCTTTTTTACAAATTATTATTGTCATTGAGTTCTAGTATTCATATGAAATTAGAATGAACGAAACCAATAACTCAATGAGACAGTTTAAAAGTACTATCGATTAGATCTTTTTTAAAATTATCTTATGTGAATAAGCTATATTAATTAACCCGACTACACTAATTGTTTTTGATTATAAATATTTATAAAACCTTTGAGTATCAGGAACATACTGAAATAAATGGATTTAATTATTTAAACTAAAATTTAAAGAAAAGGTGAATTATTTTGAAGTGCCACGAGGTCAACTTAAAAAAAAATTTCAGGTTATAAGCCTAACTGAAGCTCACTACTTTATAAATGTATTACTATCAATAGTTCTATTTAATTATATTACAAGAATGTATGGAAATTGTAAGCAACCTTAATGGAAATAATTCCCTTGCTAAACATTCATGCAAATTATTATTATCATTAAGGACTTCTAAGAATATATTCATTCCTTTTTATCAGGAGGTGACAGCACATTTTTTTACATTAAGGGACTAGTCTTTTTTTATTTTGCTTTATTAAAACAAAAATTATCTGAAATTTATATTTTATATTTCTTATTAATTTAGTAATCTAATAAAAAAAATCAAGCAATCACTTTCAATTCGTATTAACTTCTTTATTTATGAGGTGCATTACATTTTAGTGGATTTACAAATTTTGTTCACACTTTATGAAAATAACTGACCTAATTTGAACATATTCATATTAAGATTATTATTTTAAAGAAATAAAACTTATAATTAAAACTAAAATTGATTCATTTTCAAAAACAACTACTTTGAATTATTCTCTGCAGTACATTTTTAAAGAAAGTTATGTTGAATAATGTTTAATGATATATTAATTGCTTGAATAAAATTATAAATTCAAATAGAAAAATTCATCATACAAAGTAAAAATTTATGTTAAATTGTCAGAATTCATGAAATTTGAAAATTATAAATTAATAATAAGATATTACTGATAAATATTTTGCATATAAAAATTTAAGAAGAATCAGTAGCAATTAAAATTTTATTGCATCTATTAATACTAATAAAAATGTTTCTTTTCAATTTTCCTTTAATGCATCCTCAACTTTCTTCTTATTTCTCTCTATTGCTTCCTTGTGACGTTTTATTTGTTCTTCATGAAATTTTATTTCATCTGTGATATTATCTTTTAATTTTTGTATTTGCTCCTTTTGTTGGCGATGAAAATATTCTTCTTCATGAGCTGCTTCTTTCTTTGCAAAAGCTCCTCCTGCTTCTTTGATGCTGCCAGCTTTACCTGAAGCACTTGAAAATCTATAACTGAAGTAAAATTTTTTTTTGAATTATCATCATTAATATGCAATTACTTATATTTATAAATTATTATTATTAATAATTTTATTGAATATTCCTTGCTTAATAATTGATAAAATTCGAAGTTTAATTCAACTGTAGCAATTTAATATTTACCGCAGCACAAAATTAAAAAGGTTAGATATCGGCTAACAAATACAAAAAAACGAGAGGTAAATTGCATTAGATTTACGGATTTTAAAGCAATGGCTCCCGAAATTTGATGTGCAATATGCTAGAGTCACGCATTACACATCAAATTTTCAAAACATTTAAGAAAATTTATCTTTAAAAATTTTACCTCATTCTGAAGACAGATTCATAAATTCTACAGTTAGCTACTCTCAACAGATTATTCATTTTAAATCTCAAAAAATTATAATTATCAATATCCTACAAAAAGGAGTAAAAAAATTTTTGTTTAGGGTATTTTTGTCGCAACTTTGGAAAAATTCAAACACTTTAAAAACGTCCAAGCGATTATAATATAAGATTCGCTATTATCACATAAAGTTATTTTGTAATTACGATTTTATAAGTTGAAATCATTTCAGATAGTTATGAATTGCTTGAAGACAACGATGCGACAAGAAAAAAAAATTAAAGACAAATTTGGAGTTAAAGATATGACGTAATTCTTTTTGCGAGTAAGAAAATATTAAATGTTTCAATTTACTTCAATGATTTGTATAAATTTATTTAAATATTAAATTAAATAAAATTCAATTTATATTCAGATAATTAAAAATTTCATATTTCAAATGTTCAACTTCACTTTCATTTAAAACAGATTTTTCACTCAGGCTCCATATTATTACTAATTATTTTTCACAAAAAATATGAAATATGACTTTACCTCAAAAATAAAATCCATTTAAAATTAAAAGGTTCGCAAAATACTTAAGTATACATTATATTACACGAAAATAGAAGATGTATAAAGCACAACAGTATAATTTCATTTATGTTTAATAATTTGCACAGAAAAAAATAATACTTCAAAAATAAAAAGTCAAAATAAATATATATGCATAAACATATAATTTATGTCAGCACATTATTTGTTTTATAAACTTATAATAAATCATATATATTTTATGCAAATGACAAAAAAATTAAGGATACAAAACAGCTTTTTATATAAATTATATATTTCAGTAATTTTTATATTAAAATAATTTTTTATTTATGTTTTTATAAAGAAGTTATGCATATTATTTCATTATTGTCATAATCAAAAAATTCTTCATGCATTTGTCTAATAAGTTTAATATTATTTTTCATTAAATATCTTTTATGAAAACAAGGAAAATATTTATTGAAATTCTAAAGAAAATTTAATATCCATATCTTAACAGAAAATTAAATAAGCCTATACTATATGTTATATTATAAATATGTTAAATTTAGAATATTTAATAGATATGGAAGTCTTTTATTTAGAACTATTAAAGTCATGATTCATGTGAAACATTCTAGATATTAAATGAAGACTAAATTATCAAAATATTTTAGTTTTCTTTTACCTGAATACTTTTAATGAGGAGCAAATTTTAATCAAGAAATAGGATTGAAAAAATTTGAAAACATATATAGCTTTTTCTATTCTACACAAATGTAACAAGTGATTATTAAGCAATACTAAAAGGCCATTGAAAAAATATATCAGTTATTAGAAATGAAAATATATTAGTAAGTACTGGAAAATTGCAGACAATGATAAAAGAAAAGACATTTAAGGTATTTATGAAATATTAAATTGTATTATCATACACATTACCATATCATAGGACATATCCAGTAAAAAATGTTTTTGTTTCTACTACGATTTTATCGTTGGGGAAACGGTAATTTTAGTAAATAATCATAAACATTAACACAAGATTTCGGAAAACATACAAATTTTTACAGAAATGAGTCAATTTCACATATCAAAAAAACTGAATTCAATGGACATCTAAATATCCGATCATACTAAACAATGCAAAATGAAAGGCTAAACGGAAATATGTAACAATTACTTACATTAAATTATTGTGTAACCTAAGCCTTCATATCATATTAAAAAATTATATTTATTCTTTTATATATAGCAACATAATATCAAACGAGTCAAATTGACTCAGTCCATAAAAATGTTAAATTTAAACGAGAAAAAAAGAAAAAAAATATTTTCCCAATCTAATTATGTAAATTTTGAAAAGTAAAACTGTACAAAATACAATATTCATAGTATGAAGTGTTAATTAATACTTTTTACTTAAATGGGATATTTTATACTTAAAATTTTTATTTTTTAAGAGAAAGTTTTTGATTATTTAAAAAATTTTAAATTATTTTTTCAAATTCTTTTCTAAATAAATTTTAATTAACTTCATTCGTGAAAATCTCGTTATGATGTTCAGGAAAAAAACAACAAGCACCGTAAATTTTATTACTTTACATACTGACATGATTTAATAAGCCCTCATTTCTCAGCAATGTTGCACAAACTGCAAACTTCGAATGTATTTAGCGCAAATTGTATGCGAATTGCAAGAATATAATTAGAATTGATGAAGATATAATAAATAATTTATGAGAGAAACTTTTAATGTCACCAAGAGCGTGCAACATTATATAGTTATTTTAAACGTTTTAAAATTCTTTAATTTGAATGTAAGTAATGAATTCTCCATTTTTATGAGAGAGTAAAATATTCCCTTCCGCACCTTGTTCAGTCATACATTAGTTTGACCTGGCACAGTGTGTTACACTTGGAATTAAAATCAAAATTAAAACACAATTTGACCTCTAATTTTAAAAAAAATAAATAAAATTGAGCATTTATACAGTTTTAAATACGAATTTTGCTTACAATTATTATTTAAGGCAATTCGTAAATTACTGACAGATATATAATTTTGAGAAAAAATTTTTGATCCTTTTTCAAAATTAAATACTTTTATGCCTAATTTATATTAATATAAATAAGTATTCATTAGCAAAATAATTCCGATCAGTCAATTTTACGTCCGTTCCAATTTTACGTTAAGGCTTTCAGAAGTTTACTGATTGCAAAAACGTTCCCTACTTTTAAACACTATTTTACTTTCATTAATCATATTGTACTTTAATATATTAAAGAAAGGCATATATATATCTATCCTTAAAACAAAGGCTTAAAATCATGTATAAAACAAAGGCGGAAATTTTTCAAAAACGAATTGGCATATTTTGATGAAATAAAAAGTTGCATTGATTCTTTTGCGTTATCATAGAATTTTAATTATTTCTTTATATCTCAGACTCATAGATGCATACAATGACTCGGAAAATTGTTAAGAACAAACAGTAGTCGTAAAGAGGAATTAGAATGAAGAAAAATTAGAATTCAACAAAAACGCGTTAATATCAGATTCATTTTCCTGAGTCACATGTTGCAGCAGTAATATATAAATAATATAAGTAAAGAGCTTTTAGCAATAAAATTTTAAATTTGCTTTATATAATTTACCTAAGATTAAGGAACTAAACAGAAAAAATATGAAAAATATTCACTAAGTTTCTATCCTGCCTCTTTACAAAAATATGAGACAATAAATGTTTATGAATGACATAATATTCTAAAGGCTTTTTTCAACATTTTAATGGTGGGCTATATTTTCATAGAATCTGACTAGATGTAAATCATAATATATAAAAAAATTACAGAATGGCAAGGAACAGTGTATAAATGTTCTAAAATAACTACAATACTACTATTTTAAAAGGAAAATATTTCATTCCCTATCACGTTTCTCTTCTTTACTAAAAACGATTTAAATTGAAATATCATCAAAAAATATACAAAATTTAATGATTTTAAATTGATTTAAATATTCATATAGACAATTTTTAAATATTACTATGAATTGCGATATAATTTTCAAAATAATTTTGTAATATTTTCTATGAAGTGACGGCTCGGAATATGTACTGCGTAAATGCAGCTCTTCCAACGTGGTTCAGAGTAAAAATTCACTTATTTTGTGTTAAATGTAACACAGATAATTATCGGAAACAAAGGTTAATACAAATTTTTTATTTTTAAAAAGAAAGGAATAAAAATCATATTTTAGACATTGTCAGGAAAACAAAGAACATTAACATATAAACTTCCTTTTTTTAACGTTTAATAATCGCATATTACTATGAGTTTTAAGGTACGTAAATTTAACTTCAGCAGCGCATATTAACAATACCATGGAATCGTCAACGAATAACTAGACTGTTGTTTATAATCGTTATTTCAGATATATGGCAATACCGCCACTTATGCAGCACATAACATTTATAGTTTAAATTTTGACTTCGAAATATGCCAATAATTTTTATAATACATGCAAAAATAATTTTCACCATGGATCTTATTTAATAATTTACAGCACCCATAAAACATTAATTCACGAGCGGCCACTAAATAACTAACAGTAAATACATTAACAAAGAAACAGAATAAACGTTTTTGTTTTTTTGTTTTTAGAAATTCTGCTGTCTCTTCCTTTTTTGATCAATGGCGTCAAGAATTGGTTGTCTCTTGGTTTGGTATCTTCTCCTTAATCCGTCAATTTCCCTTTCCATTTCCGAATCTAAACTCGCCATTCTTTTCTGCAGATCCTCGTAGGTCAGGAATTTTAACTGAAAAATGTTTATTACTTGTGAAAGAACTAGAATGAATTATTTACAGTGTAACTCTCTTATTTTACTGTTACTTACAAAATCAAAATTTCCATCCACAAACGATTTTTGTAATTTAACCGGTTGATCTCTGGATTGCTGAATTCTCAGAGGTTGTTGCTGAATTATACCTAAAGATTCTCCTTCATTCATTTGATTTAGCTGCATTTGCAAATGATTCTGAAGCCTTTGATGCTCGGCATTTGTTAAAACTGGTGCTTCTGATTCATTCTGGACAGATATAAACTATTTTCTCAATGTTGTGGTGTTAATGTTTAATTTTATGATATTTATAAATATTTGATTAAGTAATAAAAGTTTTATTAGGAAAGAAATGTTTTTCAATGAAGAACACACGTGGTCGAATATATCAATCAAGCCTTATCAAGTCACGCAAATAATAACGTTACCTAACGTCATTCAATAATAACTTATGAATCGGAGACCTAACCATGGATTATAGGAGCGTGACCTCTGTGGAAAGTGATAAATGGAAAATAAAATTTATGAACAAATGCTATAACAATTCCAATAATCTGACCTGTTCATTATAGTGATGTATATAATTTTCATTTGGCGATATTGTTTGAGCCGACGTTGCAATCAAGCATTCTTTTTTATCGAAATGATCTAAGAATAGCGGCCGATATTTTTTTCCAGATTCACCAGGTCCTGTATCATGCCCTAAAAAAACGACAAAAAATATTTTCGAATGAATTGAAATTTTAATTTATAACAAACACTATTCCTGAAGAAGTAAAATAGAAAAAAATATTTATACTTTTCATTGTCGATTCATCTTCTGTATCACTATTGATTAACATGGTACCAAGATCGACTACTGATGGCACTAGAGTTCCGCAGTCCATTGCCTCTCCTCGTGAAGGAACCAATGTTCCCTCCTCAATGTAATTAACCAATGTTTTGTTCACGTTTTCATCGTCATCCTAAAAGAGCAAGAAAAAAATTTATGCCGAGATACTGTCAAATCAATAAGATTACAACAATAAAGGATCAGATTTAAAAAGAAATTTTTTCCATCAGTTCGTACGAATTTCATTACCGATTCTTCAGTTGGTTTCACTTTATTTCCTGATGCATTTATTGAATTATTTCTATAGTTTTGATTCTCCCTAATTTCTCTAGCTTCGGCAATCATTTGTCCCAATATCGTGGGTGGTTTCGCATTACCTAAAAGTTTTGAAGTGAATTTAAAAATGCTAAGGCTCATTAGATACTAGCAAAGCACAAAGCACGATGTTCAGTAATTTTGTAAAACTAAAAGTTTATCACAACAAGGATGGAATTCTAAATTTTTTGTATAAATTTTAAATATCCATTGAAATTAGGCTCTTAGATGGGCATAAAAATTTTTGACGGGCTTTAGTTCTTGATAATACTTTATGTAATAACTTTTAATTAGAACAGATTTTAAATACTTAATAATAGAAAAATATTAAAAGACACTTGAAGCAACTTAATCCCAATTTCTCAAACCTATAAATTCGTGGAGTAACAATTGGCTTGCTGTGGCACGTTCTTCCGGATTCTTGACCAAACATTTAGTAACAAAGTCTATGAATTCGCTTGACCATCGATCGGGTTCCCTAAAACTCGGTGGAGGCTTTGTAGGTATCATAAATATTGCACGCATTGGATGAATGTCACCTGAAATTCAAGAAATGAATTATCATGATGGAGAAAATTGGTTTTATTTCATATGGAATGTCATAAAAGTGTAGTGTTGAATCTGTAAATTTTAACTGACCATAAGGTGGCTTTCCCTCTGCCATTTCCAGGGCTGTAATTCCAAGACTCCAGATATCAGCTACACAATCATATCCAATTTCTTGTATGACTTCTGGGGCCATCCAAAAAGGAGTACCAATAACTGTATTTCTTTTGGCCATAGTATCCTAAAAAGGGAACTAATATAATGCTATAATCTGAGAAATTAATGGAAATTTACATTTGGTACATATGTAATAAGCTCAAAAAAAGGGCTTCTTTTCCCTCCTAACATAACTATTCATCTTTGACAAGAACTTATTTATGAAAAATTCAATTACAGTTTTTGTTTTTCTTTGCTGATAAAAAAATTACATTTAAAATAATATCATTCACAATGATTTTATTGAAATTAAAAATAACATAACATCCTCACTGATACCATATTTTTACATTTGGATCATACAAAAAAGCATTTTGCATGTTACATAACCCATCTATTTAAACAAATTATTATTTTTTTGTTAAATATTAAGTAAATTTCTCATTTTTTAAAGGTAAATTTTAAAATATTTAAAATGCTTATTATTTAATGCTTAGAAATAACAATTTAAATAAACAAATTTTACATACTGTTAGTTGTCCTGCTACACCAAAATCTGCTAATTTTGCATGGCCTTCAGTATTGAGTAGAATATTTCCAGCTTTTATATCTCTATGAATTTTCCTTCTCAAATGCAAATATTCTAAACCCTTTAATGTATCAGACAAAATTGTAGCAATCTCCTCTTCACTTAATGTCTTTTTTCTTAATCTCATAATATCAGAAACAGAACCAGCACCACAATATTCCATCACAATCTATAATTTAACATTTGTTATAATTTTATTTATTAAACTAATATTTGCAAATTGAAACAAAATATGTGTTTTGTTAACAAATGTCTTACCCAGAGATCAGTATTTTTGAAATAGCTTCCATAATATTTGACAACATAAGGTGAATCACATTGTTGCATAATTGAAATTTCCTTAATAATTTCTTGAAGATCAGTATCAACAGGCACTTGTTTGATGGCCAAAACTTGGCCTGATTCTTTATGCAGTGCTTTGTAAACACTACCATAGCTTCCTTCTCCCAGCTTGCAAATAATATCAAAAACTTCTTCTGGCTGCCTAGTTAAGCTTTCTTCAGAAAGCTTCTTCAATTCACTGTAATTTTAAGATCGATTATAAAATACACAATAAGTAATTAAAAATATACATGTTACGACTGAAAGAAATATATGGGGGAATGAATTGAAGTGACATTGTGAATGAGAAATGAATATCCATATGTGAAAAATAAATAATGAACTCATGCGGATTATATCTGCTTGTAACTCTGTAAATTTTTAATATCACTGGCCATTGTTTTCATTTTACAAACCTTTTTGAAGACATTACTGAATCCATTGTATCCTGTGAAAGCTACTAAAACATAAAGATATTTGAATAGGATGACGACAATTTTCCCTACACCGATGATTTATATGGTTTTGCTATATTCTTTTTGACATTTTTTCCTTAATACTTATGGCTCGTCTCGGTGTGTAATTTTATAGAGCCAAATTTATATGCAGTGATTGTGTAAATAAAAGATAAAATATTTTATATGATAAATAAATTTTGAATTAAAGATATTTTATTTATCCACAAATTTTTCATAGTAATCTCCATCCAACATATAGTAATTGCTTTCCGCTTTATAGGTTGCGTTAATATTTTATCTCATGACTGAATGTAACTGAAATTTTAGTTAACCAGCAGTAGAAGATGAAAAAAAATTTTTTTTTTCATTTTACTCAGTATTTTACGAGTTTTAGATAAATTTTCTTGATGCCACTTAAGCCACTGCAAGGTTTACTTATCTGAACGTATAGCTTAGCTCATCTTTAATGGTTGTTTTTAATTTTATTTAATTTCTAATTGCTTATGAAATTTAACATGAAACAACAGATGTTTTCTTGATTATAGCACTTTTTCGATTATAATTTTGTTGTATCTCAATTTTTTTAATAGAGTTAAAATTATGAGTTAAGTTCCATGAATTTTGAAGAATATTGGTATGATTGAAAATGTGTTTTTAACATTTCTCTTGTAAATTAACAAAAATATCTTAACTAATGTAAATAAAATTAAATTATTTGGATCATTTGTATTGTTTAAAGTTTCATGATTATTTAATTGAATTGCGATGTTTGTCAAATATTTTAAACCGCCATTTCAAAAATAAAATAAAAAATAAATTTACGATTCAAATCTTCATATAAGTTCTTTATTGGGATGAAATTATTATTCCACTTAAAAGCTGAATTTTATAAGAACGTCATGAATTAATATTATGTATTTTGTAAAGCTGCACAGTTTGTATTAACTATCGATTTTAAGAATTCATACAAATTTAAATTGTGATTATTTTACCTAATTTTTAATAATTTTTAACTAATTAATGTATTAGAATTTAAAATTGCTTCTTATTGATAATGAAAAACAGTTAAACAAAATATAGTTTAATATTTTTTTAATTATTTTCTTATATGTATGAAATTATAATCTTTTTTTATACTGAGATAATTTTATTTTTGACTGTACTCAAGTGTGGATTGTTGATTTACATACATTCGTTCCTTTTTAAGCCCGCAATAAAAATTATTTCAAAATTTAATAATTACCAGAAAAATGAGTCTCAGAGTTAAAAAACAGTGTTAAAAATGATAAATAAAAAATTGAAATAAATAATAGTCCATTTATCATGAACAATAATTGAGAAAGAGGGCAATAATGCTTCCATAGCAACCTGTTACTAAGGGTTACTATGAAAGTGAATGCTAACATAAAGTGTTTTAATATTATGAAAAGTGGTGTTTTTAAATAATTACGGTAAGCTTTTAATTTAGTGGTAGTAATGGATACCTGCAATAAATCACTGACAAGGAGAGAGCGGAGGAGGAGACAAAACGAAGAAAAACTGAAATCGGATGTCGGCAAACAGTGGAAATTCGCAGAAGAAAAAATGTCAGAAAAGCAGAAGAATTTCGGCACATTGGTTCTGTCGGATGCTGTCACGGTTTCCAAAGCGGAAACAGCGTTCCACACTTGGACTTCCGGCGATGAAGAAGGCGATAAGTCCGAAGAAGATTTTAGCGATGTGGCAAAAGGCGATTTGACCTTCGGAAGTGATTCGGATGGGTCTAAATACCTAACGCACACGCTTAATGGAGTTACCAATTCGAATACGGATTCGAAAAATTTAACCTATTCTTTGTGTGATGACGATGACGACGATGGAAGTGTTTTAAAACATGATACATACAGCATTCAGAAAATCGAAACGGGTAACTGATTTTTGATTGGGGAAATTCAAATAAAAATAGACCAGCATTTCAATGAAAACTTATTCTTTCATTTGCAATGTTTTTTGAATCTTTTACAGATTCTGCCCGGCCTATACCCGCACCAAGAAAATGTCACCCTGTCTTGGTAAAAGAAAATGATAAACTGTCTTTTGATGGAGACAGAGACACATTGAAGATTGAAGTAGATGAGATTAGGTATAGCGAGAAAAATTCAGGCGAAACGTTAACGAAGGAGTCTTCCTCGGAGAATCCGTCAAAGTTGAATGTTCCAAAGCCGAAACCCAGAAAACTGTCTTCGGGAACGATTTTTCGAAGTTCTTCCGCCGAACCGGGCTCGGTGTCGAAATCGAAGTCTCTCGAGCAGCTGAAAATCGGGAAGCTGAGTCCAAGAAGCGTCAAATCGAATCCAGAAACAAGACATCGATGTTCCGCGAGATCGGAGATACAAGAGGAGGCAGAAGGAGAGGAATCTCCCGTGCTGCAGACGAAAGAGAAAAAGCGGGGGAGGATATTCGATTTCCTACTTCAAAAAAAAAAATCGTCTAAAAAATTATCCTCAGTGATGAAGCTCGAAAAGACTCGGATACCAGCTATTTCGTCCATTTTGAAGGATCTGAGGGACGAGGGATCGAAATCGAAGCTTGGAGAAGACTACAGGAAAGATTTCTATCTGGATTCGCCATATCTGCCGCAGACGCAGCAGAACGACAAAATGTATGTCCAAAGGAAAAATGGCTTCTACTTAAAAAGCAGGGAAGATGTTCTAAAAGGAAACGAGGGATTTATGTCCAAGGGAGAAGGCGGGTTAGTAAAATAGTCACCTGAAATTTTACTTTGTTTATTTTCGATAGAGATATTTTATTATTTATTTTTTAAGTTGATCTGCAGTTGAATTTTAAGTAATAATTAAATAACCGTTCGGTAAAGTAACTAGGAATTTTCAGGTTAATGAGAAATGAGCCTGTGAAAATGAAAAGAAAATAAAATTTTTAACGCACCTCGGTTCGGGTGTGCGCAAAGAGCTTGTGTGCAACCAACGAAGAGATTCATCAACGTTTTTAGTGATCGTCATAGAACAAAAGACGACTTGCTTATCCGACGAATCCGATGCCCGCGAAGACGGGGCAAGATAGCGCGAAAAACTGCTTGCCCGAGAAAACAACCTCGGGGATGTCGGAGTCTTACCCTGGGGAGACCCCCGGAAAGCATGAGCGAATGCATCCAGATGGCATCACTCTCGGTGGCCGTTGATCGAGACGGAAAATCTCCGCGGCGTCGGAAACTTAATTTGCATTCCTTTATTCTTAATTTTTCGAATAATTAAAAAACATTTGAGTTTTTTTTGTTTTCACGCAAAGTTCGGATGTGAATACGATGTGAATATTTTTTTTTCCGCAGGGGAATGGAGAATTCGACAACGTCGAAAATGCTGCGGACGGCGACGATGTTTCAGAAATATTGGTCGAGGTCGATGGTCTACTTCCACGGCGTGCTGGCCGGCTTCGGATTTTGCCACGCTTTCACCATATCCGCGATTATGTTTTACTTCAATTACGAATTTCAAGGATTCGTTAACATTTATACGTTTTTAGCCTTGAAAATACATTTCATCTTTTACACTTTGATAGCGTTGTGCATAATTTCTTGTCTGGATCGGTAAGAGACATTTTCATTACGGAAGGAAAATTTTCTTTTATCTTTTTTTCTTAGATGATGACCAGTTCGTGCAATCGTTCTATTTGCCCTTTTATCAGAACGCATTACACTCTTTTTGAATTTTGATTCGTTTACAATAAAAAGAATTTGTCACTGTGGTAACTGACGAAAAATCGACGAGCAAAATAATGAATTTGTCGCTTCGAAAATATCGGAAGAAAACATTGCGGGAAATATACGTGAATGTTGACCAAAGAAAAAATTATCAAAAGTGAAAGTTGTTCATATGTTTGTATTAGACTGAACGCTTTTTGCTCGTTGTTTGTATTAATGGCACAATGACATTACATGAAAATTGTCTGTATTTTCGATTTTGCAGGCTGGATGTTGGCCACATGAAAATGAAGCATTGGGCGTACGTTTGCGTCAAATATCCAAGTTTATGGCTGATACTTTTCATGTATTTGGTCAGTTTCATTCTTACGTTTGTCAATCACTCGATGGAATTTAAATTCGACAATCGTCAGTATGAGAATCTAACCGGGGAAATGCCATGGGATTCTGAGGTGTGAAAAATAAAACAATTGTACATTTATATACACATGTATACATGTTTGTGTGTACGTACGTATGAAATCTGTATTTGAGCTTTTGATACTGTATTTACCAATGATCGAACAAAATTTTTAATTTATTTTTTTAAACGAAGCGAGTTTGATCATTGGAAAAAAGAACATTTTGGTCCAGTAAAGTTTTACAGATTTAAAAAGTATTTATTTTTTAAGTAAAAAAATATGCGAGATTTATGAATTTTTTTTATAGTGAACATTATTCTCGCGAAATCATTTTTTTTTCAGGTTTACGACAGCATCCCGGAGGATTTCTCTTCTTGGTATCGACTGGTGTGGATCCGCGATATGATCGTTTTGGCGGCTTGGTCGCTCATCTCTCTGACCGAATTTGAGGACAATCTCTATCTTTACGTGGTACGACTGAGCAAAAATTTGGAAGGCAGCAAGGAAAATTCGAATCGTATCACCCTGACGGTCAACTCCTAAGCGGAAGCGCTTTTGCGATTTTTGCAACAAGTGGGTGGCGGCCGAAAGAATCATTTCAACCGACTTAAACCTTCCACTGTCGTCCTCGCAAGGTTCTATAAGATTCTCTCTTTCACCGTTGGCAATTCGATAGATCGAGCCGCAAAAATTTTTCTCATGTTTCCAAAAATCCGTTGCATTTTTCGCTCAACTCAAAACAAAGCAATATGGCCAGGAGTTTTAAATTAACTTTTCTCGCGCAAGACAAAGGGTAAGTGTTCAGAATCGGTTTCGGTTCGCACCAGGCCAAGTAGCAAGCGAATCTGTTCGGGGAGCGACAAAGTTAGGAGCAACCGCGATTTTGTTGCAAACTCTGGTTCGGAGGTTAAGCGACAAATTGATTTTCGCTTTACATTTTTACGAATATGGAGCGAGAAAATATTTAATTCGACCCTAGGGCCAAGGTTAAATTTTTTTTTGTTTACAAATATAAATTTCGTATATACAAAAATATGAGGTTGACCGTGCTAAAAATTCGGACGAAGATTTTTCTTCCCATCTTTTCGGGTTTTTCCCAGCAGAAAATTTTCGACAGAAGTTCATTTCGCGCAAGCGAGATCGGCCGCAAATCCGCGTCAAAATAAATTCCCATCGCTGAGGCCGAGCAGCTGGGGGAGATTGCGCGTCGACTCCGCCAAGCGGGGATTTTTCTTCCCCAATCGGCATCGGCCTGACTCAGCGAAGGGTCGACGGGAAGCCGCTCTCGAATTCACATTTATCGGTCACGTGATTTTTTTAGCACTCGCGAGACGATTTCGACCGACTCTGCCAATTTTCAACGGCGCGAAACCTAAATTCACGTTTCAAAACGAACACTTGAAACCGTGTAAAATTCGCTAAAATTCCTTTTGACGGCATTGAGATGTAAACCAAGAAAAGATCGAGTCGGTGCATTAATTCATAACGCGAGAGAATCTGCGGCACGTGCGAATAAATGCGAATTTTTTTAGTTGGCGACTGAAAAAAATTTATTTCGCATCCCAAAAGTTGACGCAAATTAATTGTTTCCGTTCCCTTTTCGTCTTGTCTGGGGCAACCGAAAAAGGCGGGAAAAAGTGGCGCCGCCTCGATCTTCAAGCGATTAATTTAAACGTATTTGAAACGCGATTATTGCGGTTCGACTTCTTTCAAATTTAGAATTATCTGCGTTCTTCCCGTTTTTAAAATCACAGGCCCGAATTTCAGCCGTTTGGTCTCGCACAAGTCCACCAAGTACAATGATTTAAGATTATTTTTCCTCTCCTTTTAAGTTCAGCTTAAATCACTCGCCGTCGGGTGGAAAGAACGGGCTTAAACGCCCCCGAGGAGATTGCTAGGTCCTGAGATCGTCCTTATTTTTGAGTTTTATGTAGAGACAGCAACTGAAGATGACGCCGAAAATCTGGAGGACGCAGATGCCGAGACCCACGGCGCTGATGATGATGAGATGAGATTTAATTTCCTCCGACAGCCTGTACATGCAACCCTGGAAAAAAGAGAAAAAAGCCTTAGGACTTCCCTCGTCGGCCGCGTAGAATTTTCCCAGTTCTCCAATCGCTCCCCGTCGGTCGCACCGGGAGACTAAAGAAAAGAAAGGTCTCGGATGCCCCATCGAGAGGTTCCGGAAATCGTTATCTCGGGACCCAGAAGCTGTCGTAGCCACCGGGCTTAACAGTCCCACGAAACAAACGACGCATGCAATTCCCCCGTGTGGATGGTTTCATGTAAATTTGAACAATTATAAGCGTGACGTTATTATCGGCTTCATTCACATGTTTAATATGCATCGTGTAACTTAATACAGATAATTACAAAACTTTAGTGTTTACCATCGTTATATAAATAACAACAAATTATCGTTAGTTAAAGCGGTTTGGGCGGAATTAAATTTTTTTTCTTTACCGCTCTTACGTTATAAAATTTTCAAATATTTAAAACAAACTGTGCAATGTGAGGGTGGCGTTCGGAAAAATTTTAAAAGTTTGTTCCTCGGAAAATTTCCTTTTCTGGCTATTTAGTTTATAAGCTTTCATCCTTCGGGAGGAAGGGCTTTCTCGCGCGGAAACACCAATGCATGCTTTTGGATGTCATAAATTGCTCCTGCGGATTTTATTTGAATATGGGCAAACTTTTGTTGCCGAAACAAAGTCTTTCAATAATGAAAAAGGTGAAGCCGATTTGAGATCTGCCCGCTGTTGCGGGAAGCTCGAAATGTAGAAGGAATACGGGGCAAGCCCTCTCCCTGTTTCCCGGAGCTCGATCGCCGTTGGTCGGCTCCAAAGCTGCGCAGGGTTTCATTAGTGCAAGTTGGTTGGTATCTTCTCAGAGGAATTTCCCGCAGCAGGAGCAAGCTTGGAACAAGACGAAAGGCTTCCTTTCTTCGCTTTGAGAAAGGTCCCTCCGCTTTCTCCCGACTTAATTTCTTTCAGAAAAAGAATCCACAAACTGGAAGCTTCGGAATCGCAATCTCGAAGATAGCTCGCGGCTCCTGGAGTAAGAAATTTGTTGCTTTCCTTTAACTTCGGAATACAAACCGTGAACGGCGGCCCGGTCCATAACTGCATTGCACGCGACGTAAGATCAGGCTCGTAAATTAACGGATTTATGTTAAAAAACACGAAATTTTTCGTCAGTCTTTAATTAAAAAACGATGACTCAACCCGTAAAAGGCACCTACATTGTATTGGATGTTACTCGGATGGTCTCTCACTCCGCAGTTGAGTGACGGCGTCTTGCAGCAGGAATCAGGCACCAGATTATTGGAGATCTTTCGCGTCTGATGGAACCACTTCGAGTGTCTCCAGTCCTCGAAGCGAACAGCACCGCAGCATTTAAACTGAAACGGTAAAATTTCACGATGAATCATTTCCAGACAATCCGACGAGAAGACTTATTAACTGCCAGATACAAAGCAGCAAAGAAAATTTATCTTCCCCACGGTTCATTAAAAAACCGCGGCAACGCCAGAAGTGCTTCGAAGAGCGACTACAGGTACGGAGCCGGGAATTCATTTCGATTTCCGTTTTTAACATTATACCATAAAAGAACATTTTAATGAAGGTGAAATTGTTGTTGCTAAATAAGGACAAAAAAAGGCTTCATTTGATGAATCGAGCATAAATTATTATAATCTAAAAAGAAATTTTTTTTTTCGATTTTCGTCTCAAACGCCGTAGCTTTTTACATCGTACCTGCGCGGTGCAAAACGTCTTTTCACAAATTCGATTTCCAACAGCTCCGGAACAAGGCGAATGCCTTTAAGTTGCGTGGTGAACCTTTTCGTCTCGCGACTAAACGTAGTTCAGAGCACTGAATATTGCTCCAAATTTTGGTATGGTTTTGGAGATTCTGAGCTGGAAAACGTCTCAAACGAATTCGTCCTTCCGTTTTTTACAACGGAGAGGGACTTTTTTTACCGAAAGACGTCATCCACGAGGCGCGAAGAAGGGCCTGAATGATGCAAACTGGTTTACGACGTCAATGGTTAATTGAGGAGGTTCGAAATGCAATAATGCAACTCATGGGATGGACACTCGACGCGTGGCCGAACGCACAGGAAGCCGGCACCCGATCTTGTCAAATTGCCCGCAAAGCACTGACGCTCAGGCATCGCTTTCGATGAATGTCCCTCCGGCAGCGAGGTAAAATCGAATGCGGAAGGCAACAACCCCGCAGCACGCTTGCAAGACCGACACGTAAAATCTCGTGCTCGCGTTTGATTTCTCGTTTGCTGCCTCCGATGAATACGATTCGGCAAAGATATCGGAAGTTGTTCGGTGAGGACCACCGTCAAGCGCGGTTCTTTTTCTTCGGTTTAGCAGAGCGTGGACGACTCCGGAGAATCGCACTGCCGCCGCGTTAAACAAGCCGAGAAACTCGGACCCGCTCGCTCTTGTCGCGGTTCCCGTCAGTCAGGCGTTCTACTTTATTTGCGGAGCAGAACAATGGACCGAAATGCTTGCATCGTCGATTAACCCATTACCATCTGACATTCACGAGACTCCTGACGCAGCGGTTCATTGTGTGACGGTCGCGTGGTGGTCCATTGTTTTGCGTATAAATAATTCAAAACGCTCATCACGCTACATGAAAGAGATAAGTATACGTCACCTGTGGCAGGAAAGCGAATTGGAGCGAATTTTGTGACATAATGGAGCGGTTGCAGAGGTACCTTTAAATGCATCACGAATTTTAATCGAGACACAAAAATGTCACCATTAACAGAAGAAAAGCCTTTGTACGAGGGATATAAGGATGCAGGTGTAATTACATGGAACCGTACAAGGGGGAACAATGACGTTTTATGGTAAAAAAAACGCGAAACTATTAAATAACATGAATTGAATTACCTCTAACTGCATGTCATCAATGGCTTTGGTCTTGTCCGCATCAATTATATAATTATCTAGGAACGTTGCATTCAAATTCAGCTGGAGTTCCGATTCAACTTGTTCCTCATATATGTAAGCCAATATCCCTACCATTGCTTCCAGCAGGAATATGAACAGAAGTAAGAAAGTGTACTGAAAGAAAAAAATTATTTTCAATTACCGAATTTAGAATGGGTCACTGCGAATTCGGTCTTCCTGCCGGTTCCAAAGCAAACGGTTGATTGCCCAGATCCAAACGAATCCGGATTCATTTCCGCGGACCGTTAACCTTTCGGATCGTGCATCCAGCGACGCTTGGAAAAATTTTTTCGGCAGATAAATTAATTAGCGTTGACAAAGTTAAACATTAAAAATGGTTCTCATTGTTGTCTGAAGAGGAAGTAGAACTGAAACAATCGAACCCCATTGAAGATGTGATGTTGCATTTTAAGTGCAACCCACACAAATCAGGCTCCGGTAAGGATGAAGAACAGGTTCGGAATGAACTCTCCTAGAAAGGTGCGGTCATCAAATCGTGTCTTGGAGTTAACATCGCGCGACTCGTCTTATTCCCATACAAAGCTTGAATTTTTTTCCTCCCAAACGCTTCTCTCTCTCCGCTCGCCGTCTTCTGTCCATCTGCCGAAGCCCTTTCGAAAAAATCAAACTAACCGCCTTAGGTTGTTATTCATATCATTTATAAAACTTTTCGCGGGGAGCGTAGGCCGAGCCCGATGCCTCCCATTCAACAATGAATGGCCAAAGGCCCAAAAACCGACTTTTCTCGTTGGATCTCGAATTAAATTTCGTCATTTATTCGACGACTGCTTTTCGGTACCTCAAATTATTGTGCGGCTTATCGAGCTTTGCATTCAACAAAACAAGATTAACGCAAGTCACCGAAAATAAGGCATAAAATTTCTGAATTCTTGTGTCTAATGATAAACGACGTTGCTCATTCGTTGCGGAATGTCGTGAAATAAAGTATAAATAAATATGTTCGTCTCTCCCCGTGTGACAATTTAATTTCCGGTATGCACCTAAAACGTGAATAGATATCGGCGTTCATGGCTGCAAATCATGGAGATCTAACGATCTCATCATCATTGTCCAAAATTCTTTACATTAAAATATAAACTAAAAAAAAGAAAAATCCAAGTCGGAATGGATTAACTTTAAAAAGTCACTAAAATGCGGAACACATTCAAAATTTGAACGGATCGAATGTTTTCTTGCACCTTCCATTTCGGTTTTAAATTATCAAGCAGCCATTTTTTTCGGCGTTTCGCTGCACTATTTAAAAGCAATGCTTTACCGGTTATCCTGCTAACACGAAGACGGTTGTTTCTTAAGATTTACTTTTTCGGCTAAAATTTTATCATTTTCACATAAATTCCAAAACAAATATTTTTCTCCTAATGGTGTAAAATATACAAGGAAGGCGCGAATGGAAATCGGATCGAGAGTGGGTAGCTAAACTGCGGGGAAACAGATCCACACGGTAATATTTCATGCTCCCCACGCAAAAACAGGGAGTAGCAGGGAAAAGAATTTTTAACTCCAGACGAAGAATTGTTCCACGTACATGATGCGAAATTTCTTTCGGGTTTCCGCTTCCTTCGGGCACTCATCGGTAACATTTCCAATCCTTGGTTGTTCAATTAACACGCTGCTAATAAGGGCCCGCCTGTTAACGAACAGACTGGAAAATTTTAATTGTTTATGCAGTCGAACTTTGATATGTAATTACTTTACACATCCGAACCGGTGTAATTCGTGATTCGATGCCTCGGCTTAGTAATCCCCTGACAGGCATTTCTTCTTCTCCAGCCACTTCTTACTTCACCACCGGAGTAACGGATAACGAAAATTCGCGAGTTTTTTCTAAGGGGCTGTCGGTAATTTGCGATAATCATCCCCTCTGCTGAAGAAGGTGTCAAAATGAAAAAAACAAAACTAATCGGTAAAAAGAGGTTTTGCTAAAAAACATATATAACCGTTTCGCTTAGCATTTGCTGATGAAATACGTAAATTAAGGGGTAATTGACATTTTATTCAAAATACATATACGCAGGCGCAATGGACCGCGAAAAAAAGAGTTCTTTTATATAGTTAAGATTTCGGTTACAGCGCAAAGAACAAAGAAGCAATAACAAGATAAATAATAAAATCAAATTACAATATAAAACCGGCCACGTGCCGTTACACGTGTAAATTTGTGACGAGCATATGTTATATGAAACATTTGTTTTAATTATATTTTTTTCTATTTTTTTGGACAAGCGTAGAATGGGAATTAGTAGAGTTGATGTAATAAATTACCCTCCATCTGCATTCACGGTGTTAAATACCGGCAGATAATATCAATCACAGAAATCCGAAGTGCACGGGAATATAATCAAACACTAACTGAAAGATCAAAGACCAAGGGTGAAACTCATTTCCACATTGACATCGCGTTCTACTCAGCTTTTTCCTAACGCTCTTGCTGTTTGTAACGTCCGATATAATATATAAATACCGGACCTTTTTTAAAAGCTTCGCTCCTTTCATTTCCAATATTCCATTAATCATATTCGGCTACGACCTCTGTCTGTCAAAAATTTTCATCGAAATTAAGTAACTAATTTGATTTCAAGTATTGCACTGTCGGAATGCATAACGGTGCGAAACCTGATCTTCTGGTCAGTCTTGCGACACATCCCCTGCGAAGCAAGATTTTTCATCGGGGCGAAACATCCTCAACTAAAACTAAGTATGGGAATCCGCGCGAAATATTTTACAACCAGTTCGCAGACAAGAGTTAAAATCAGTTTGAAAAAAGACAAAAGGAACACAAACATCCCATTACTGCCGCAAATTAGAAAATGTATCTGATGAAGAAAGCGCGTTTTTTAAGTAAAAAACGTTAGGATGAAAAAAAAGAAATTTTTGGCAATTCTACATTTTATGTCAACGACTTTTAATGCTTTTCCTTAATGTTTATTTTTAGATAACATTAATTCAATCTGTTTGATTTAGAACCTCTCAGAAACTTCGAGTGCTAAGAAGCACTCATGCGATACATTATAATCTCAAACAAATACGTTCCTCTAATTCAATAGTATATAAACAACTCGGAGTAAACTTTCTCCATCCTAAGAATGACCCAATCTCATAAATGTATCATTCACAACGATCAGCGTTATACTTCATTTCAGTTTTATATAAAGAATCTGATTGTTCAAATTCAGTTCTCTATATGAAATATGATTTTATGTAATGAATATTCTGGGCTCTCTCTTTTTCACAATAATTTTTTTTTAAATTTCATTTTCACAATAATTTGTATTACCCATAGCAAAACTGATAAATGTGTTAACTTTCAAAACTTCACGAAATTCTTGATTTCATGTATAAAATGGACAAGCTTTAGAGGTAATTTTAAAGTTTGGCCCTCGAAATAGTGTAATTTCAGATTTCAGAAAATACCAGTTTCATAATGACATTTAGTGCAATTGCCTAATTCCATTAAGCTTTAGAAGATAAAATCAAGACTTTTAAATTAAAAAAAAAAAAACATAGATATTTTTTTGGAATATGTATCAGACTACTACATTTAAATAAATTATCTCTGATATGCTTTTATAATCATTGATTAAGAAAAATTATTTATAAAAAAAATATGCTGCTCATAAGTCATATGTTATACAAAAAAGTTCGATAGGTACGAAGCAAATCAATTTATCAAACTCCCTTATTTAATTCCGAATGTTAGTTCAACTTAACCATGTCATTGATATGACAAAAAATAAGATTTTAAATCTTTCACGAGGCAATAATTTCATATATATTCAGTTATGATACCGTCCCAAGTTTATTGCAGAATTACCATTTCAAAAAACGAATGCGTCAAATAATGAACCTTCGTTAAATGTTGCCATAAAAGACGTGTTAAAGAATTTTTCTGGTTTATTAGTTTACCTGAAAGTGCGGCTGATGGAGAGCGATTGATTTTAGCTGATCGGGCGGAATGTGGTTTACACAGAGATTTTCCGCTTAGTTACCTTTACTTTTCTTCATAAGTGAACAAAGGAAAATTTTATGCGGAAATTAACGTGAAAAATTTTACGGATGTTTCAACCCGAGCACTTTTTTTCAGGTTGTCTACCAAATCAATGGGCGCTGTTGAATAATCCGTGTCTTTTGCAATATCGCAAGGATCTATCGAAAATCATTCCATAGCGGGAACCTCATATGCGGGGCAAAATGAAGGTTAATTAATTTGTATCTAATTTTGCCCATACCAGGTCGGACCGTTAGAAGCATCCTCGGTTATCAAGCCGATAGCCAACGCGATCGCTTATTGTTCTGTGCGTGAACGAGACTGGAGCTGGACTGAAAACTTACCATCAAGAGAAGACATCGCTGCTCTTTAGCAACTCCACAACATCCGATTATGGCAACGATTAACACCAAACTTCCAGCTGCTATAAGCACGTAAGAAGTCACTGGATAGGTAACGCTTGTCAGAAGAGAAATATATTTGTGCTTTTCGATCACGCTCCATATTCCGACAGCAAGAACGGATAAACCGGCGGCCTGAAATAATTAAAAAAATTGATTACATCCAATAAAAAAAAAAAAAAAAAAGAGTTTTTCTCCGGGCATTGAAGCAAATGATATAAAAAGTTATTTACACCGAACACTTACCACAAATATCACGTTGAATATATGCAAAACGTATTTAAGGAATAATACGTTGCAACATTCGTTTTCATATTTTCTGTTTTTCACCATTTCTGTCTCCTTCGCCGTTACCGCGGTGCTTCTTCCATGAAAAGGCAGATGATGCGCTCTTCCATCATTATCTAATCTACTCTCCGGCAGTCACACTTCTCATTACTGAAAATTACGTATACATAAAATTAATCCCAACGAGAATTTGGCTCACACCGATGCATAGCCTCTCAGGGAGATCTCTCCTTTCTTCAAGGAGAACTCTCTGAAGAGAGAAGAATTCTATTTATATTAATAGAATTTCTTTACGAAGTTCTTTTCTTCTGTATTATTTCTAATCTGTAGAGAATCTAAGTAAGAGATCTCCACGTATGCAGTAGCAAATATAAGGTTCATAAATTATGCAAATACGATGACCCAATCGAAATTCCCTCTTTCAGGCATTTAATCAAGGATAATACTCATGGCTGGAAGAAAAGAAAAACCTTTTATTTTCATGACGGACTTAACAAATACGTCGATCATTCATGGATTTATTTTTATAATATGCAATATTGCTTTTACGATTGGAGAATAACGAATATGTTACAATTTCTTTTACGCCAGTAAAAGAAACAGCTGCTTCTTTATGTGCAGGCAATCATGCTGTAAGGTACAAAGTAGTGGGAACGGGTACATCGTAAATAAAATCAAAGCTCGATATTTAAAAATAATTATTTATGTGGTATTAAAATTATTTTATAAAAATCATTATTTATATTCGGATCTTGGCTAATGATTAAATGACAGTAATTATTGATGGTGAAAAAACAAAAATGAAAGGGCAAAATACTAGCTAATACTGATATTATCTCTAGTATAACAGCGTCAGAGAATCGTACAGAATTCTTTGAATGATCGTAAGAACCGCGGAATTCATTCACATATTTAATTGCGTTTGCAGTTTCTCATAAGCGATCGCAGCAGAATTTCATAAGGGAAGGGCTGTCATAGGGACATGATGGTAAGGTTGAAAAGAAATTGAAATGACTTTTTTCCGCCGCCAAAAAACTTGCCGAGACCGTTCATATCCTTGTCAAAGTACCATGGACTGACCGAATGAAAAGGAGTAAACATTGGATAATATTTTAATTTAATCTTCCAATTAATCTTGAATGAATTAACGCGGTTGATTTATAATCCGAATATGAGAAAAAAGCCCCACGGACAACGTTGTCGGTCGGAAAGAATGGAAAAATTCTTGCATCATTTTGGGCGACGGCCTGACATTCCTCCGGCAGGCTCGTCAGATCTCTTACCATGGGATTCGTCCGGGGAGTGTGTACACAGGACCGACGACCATGGATGAATTCACCGCTCATCGAAAAAATAAACATTTGCTCCGAGTCTCATTCTGTTTGCTCAAGAAATTTTTCAAAGTACAATCGGTCCTCCCACTATGAAATCGTGATGATATATGATGTTTATGCTGGGACGAATCTTCAATCGAGCCTCGAAATATTTGCTTCAAAACAATTAAGGACTTTTCACTTGCACGAGCATATGAATTCGAAACATCCGCGAAAGGGAAAAAATGTAAGAGGAACAGCTAAGTTCAGGTAGGGAGAAAAAATCGTTAAACCAATGGAAAGCGTATGGATTTACCCTTGTAAAACTATGAAATGTAATATATTTAAATTAAGAAATTATTCAGCAATTTTTATATGAAAATCTGTTTTACTTACTCTTTTTTTTCACAGCCTATTCAGTTTACTTAAGACTGTTCTCGAAGTCCGCTTTAAGTATAGAGTAAACAACTAAGAACTAGCCTGTAACGGTTGGAAACAATAATCATAGACTATATATAAAAATATTTTTAAAATCATTCTGAATTTTCCATCGATGAATGTATTACAATGTAACTTACAACAATGGTGATGTATACAAAATGTAATTTAACAAATATTAAGCTTCAATGTATAGCTTCAATAAAGATGTTGCACTATCAATGTGGATGGCATTAAAAATCTTAAATATTTAAAGCGAAAAGCCTGTAAATTTTGGAGCTTAATGTGAGAGGAATAAAAAGTTAAGATACAAACAACACTCTATATCTACTTTTATGATGTTTAAGCTAATCTAATCATGCAAAGAAAGTTTATGTTTATGAGATGTATAGATAATATTTCGCATCCCAAAAGAATAGTAACATTTTTATTATGCGCATCCACAGTTATTCATTACAGTAGTAGAATTAATTTTTTTTACAGTTATATCAAGACCAATGTTTTCTTATATTGAAGTAATGAATATTTTTTTATGTGATAGCGGAATACATAGTTTTCAGGTGTGAAAATGTTGCGCTTGAAACATCTCAAATAACTCACGTATATTATAAAAGGACTACTGGCATGTATCACAAATGCATCACCAAAATAAATTTGAGTATCCGTTTAATTATGTATGTGGTTGAATAGCACAGGAAGATTATCGGAAACCCTATTCCTACACATTGTTCAAATTCAGCGTAAATAAAATCAGTATCCGCTTAAAAATAGGATATTCGAGCGCAATGTGACCGGTTTCTCACTCTTACAATAGGGGTTTTCTATGAGATGTCATCTTCTTTTGTGCACTGAATATATCGCCCTGTACTTTAAAGAAAAATTTATTTTTATTTTCTTCCTTTGGCAAATAGAAACTTAATGAGGTGGTAAAAGCATTTTTGGAATCTGTAAGATGGTTGAAACATCTTACCGTCACAAGATATTTTCTCTAAGTCACTTTGACATCATTGTTCCCTATAGAATAAATCGTTACGACAAAAAAGAAATATAGTGCGATACAGATCATACGACAAAATTAAGGCAATAAGTATTACATCTACATGTTTCCATTTTGAAATTCCTTTTAAAAAACAATTACACTTCTAATTATATGGACTGGGATACGAATATCTTCAGCCATAATGCAATTCTTTAATAATGACTTTAAATATTAGTACTTTATTTTCCTTTTTAATAGTCTTCAAGTGCATTTTTAATCCTGAAAGTAATCCCTAGAATTTTTCAATCACTAATAAATTATTATAATTGAGACAAGTCATACAAACAAATATATATTATGTGAATTACGATCGAAACAAGTCACCTCTAAACCGAATAATAATAAAAACTAATATTAATTGTCATTTTAAGAAACTTCCATTTACAGATTGTTGCGTTATAAATATACCTTAAAATTATGGATAGAACTAACTTAACAAAGGTGGACTCGAATGAGAAGCAGTCAAACTAGCATTAATAAGAAGACAACTACATTTATACAAGTCAGGGACGCATCATACAAAACTGGAAAAAATTAAAAACCGATTACATGAGATTGATTAATATTCGATTAGTTAACAGTGAAGATAAAAGGACGAGTTTTTAAATAGTTAAAAATGTATTATACGAATTGGTTTTAATGTTAAAAAACTTTGCTTCAGGAAATAAAGCATTTATTTAGGAAATAAAGGGACCTTATTAAATTTGCAGGGATGAAACACGAGTTTAGTATGTTTAATTTTTTAGAATAGTTAAAAGTGATACAGAAAATGGATACCCAAACAGGAAAAGAACTGTTATCAGTCACAGTCAAATCTTTACAGCAAATGCGTTTGTATAACATACTGAATTGGGACGTTTAGGACTACAAATCTAAAGTGACTGAGAGAGAAAATAGATAAATCAGGAAAAAGCATAGAAGTAGACATCGAAATAACTTAAACAAGGGAAAGCAGATTTACGAAGAAAATAAATTAAAGTAGAAGAAAAAATTATAGAAATGGACATAAATAATTGAAAAAGAAAAATCTTCGGAAAGGGAAGCTTTTGTGAATTGCTTTTCCCTATGATTCCCTCTGCAGATTGCCATACTTGAAGCAAGGGAAAAGAAATGATAAAAATACATATGAATTTTACCATGCACCATTATACCACACATCTAACTCACAAAATGAAGCTTTGAAAATTCTGGGGAAATTGATTGGTTAGAAGATGTAGCTCCAATATGAGATGGGTTAAAAATTTCCCTTCAAAAAGTAATCTTAAGTGTCCATGTCCGTGATTGGTATTGAAATTTATTTGAAAAATAAATCAATAAACTTCATCTTTATGCTTAATTCATTCCTGATGCAAGCACTTGAAACGCTTGAATGAGTTTAACGATTCCAAATGGCGTCATTTTGGGATTAAAATAATTTTTTTTTTTCTTCAGAAAAACTTCATCCTCGGTCACGCCTTTTCAAAATAGGTTTAACATATTTTTCATACCCTATCTCAACAAAATATCTTCTTAATTACCCCGGTAATGGGCGCCGTTGCTTTGGAAAAATGAGTTCAGGAGTTACCGTATGAAGAAAGCAGTTACCCATGAATGAAAACGTTTTCTTTTTTACCTTACCGCTTTATTACAGTGATAATTTAGGTACAACCGTTGTGAGGATACATACAACCTATATTTTATTATATACAATCTCAATTTGAGAATTTTGAGAAGCGAATTTAATTTAATTAATCTCCTTGGAAAAAAATAAAATGGAAAGCAGAAGCTGGAGAGTAGACTTCGTGAACAAAGTGATATGTTCAATCAGATAAATATTTAAAGAATTAACGAATTTGTGAGAATTAAAATCTAATCAAATACTATGGAAAAGATGCTGAAATTTTTTTTAACACGCGGAGTAAGGCCATTTAAAGTTCTTTTGCTGTCATTAAGAAAAAGAAAAACGTTTTACGAGAGGAAGTAGAAAAGATTTTTTGGTGCGATAGAGGAGATGATGGAAAGGGCCATTAAATGATGCAGAAATTTAATTTTAAACGTAATTCGAGCCACAGGCGCTGTGATAAAAACTCCAACGTTAGGAGCATCCCTTTCATTTTTCCAATACGAGGAATTGTTATTAAACGAGGCAACCCTTAGAGAAGGGATTGTTGTCGTGGAGGGCGACAGATCAGATCCCCTTTCGGATAAGAATCGATTTTGTAGTTTGTTTGCCTTCTATGTCTCTCGAATGATAAAACCGCTATATATAGATATCGGAGTATCTATACACTTTCCTACCATCAACCTGTATAGATTTTAATATGAGCCGATCGTCAGGCCGAGGATGTTCGGAACAATATGCAACTGTAATTTGAAAAATTCGCAAATTTCGGCTCCGTTTTTTCCCCAAGTTATTTAAAACATCGGAAATATTAAGAAATAGGGTTCTCAAAGGGAATGCCTCCTTTGGCAAAGAGATGCGGAATTATCATAAGCCCAATTTTGACGAGAGAATCAAGTTAAAAATACTGACCAAGATAAAATTTATGGAAGCGCGGAAGTGAAGCTTGACGAGTGTTTTCCTTTGAATCACGCATTTATGATGCAAAAGAGCAAATATAAAATGCATTCCAGCACATATTAAAAAGATTGTATATCATGATATCCTGAGGGGAACAAAATAATTTTACTCGCAATACATGATACTTACCAATACATTAGTAACACCTTTGTTCACCCCGTAACAAACGATGAATGAAGAGAGGTTCAAAAAATCTTAAGAAAGAATATTTTGTGCCGGTTTGAACTGATGTTTGTAAAAAAAGACACAACGAAAGGATGAAAATCTTTCTATCAAAGTATTTTCCTGTGAAAGGAATCAAATTCGAAGTGCATCACGTTTGAAACGGGAAATCCTTGAAGTTGTTTTCAAATATATAGCATAAAAGTTCGAAAAAAGTTTGTAATGTACATTTCGAACTAGAACTATTCGTTTTAATAATGAAAAAAGATTGAGCCGCTAAAATGAAGAGACAGTTATAATAAATGACGAAGTGGCAATCCAAGGTGAGCACTGAAAGTGAGATAGATAAACGAGGTTAGGTTAGAAATTATGAAGACATAATCGCCGAATATCTCTTTTAGATTTGCTATCACGATGGAAAACCTACGAATAACTTCCGCGAAGGCCATGAAATAAAGTAAAATCAGGGAACAGTTGTCTTAGTGGATAAAATTTCATCATAAAAGAACATCAACTATTAGCAATTTTTGATCGAAATGACATTAAAATGCTCTAAAATGACAGCAAAGCAAAAGCGGCTTTTCTCAAGTAAAAATCTTCCATGAGAAAACCTTTACATGCGAATTATGTGATGATTTAGCCCTAATAACCGTAAGTACTTCAAAAATTTTTGTTTAAATTTATAAGAAAAATGAAAATCTGACCATGTGTGGCCAAAATCTTGGCATTAACTTAGATTCCGGTTCAATGTTCAATTCTATTGCAATAACTATTTTAACCCACAAAATCATAACGAAAATGAATAGAATTATTTCCATTTAGTGTTTTGAGGAAAAATAGGTCGCAAGTTGAATTATTAAATGTTTGCCAAAAGAAAAACTTTCTTGCTAAGAATCTCGGTACAACCGTGAGTGGTTTCGAATATGACTTTAAATAATGTCAGACATATAATTTATTACCTTTGCATCGGCTATTATGTAAAGTTATTTACTTTAATGTGATACAAAAAATTACGTGTTTTTTGGCCTAGAACGTATTTCCATGTTCAATCTGGTAATTTTGTAAGGCTTTGCTTTTTCAAAGTTGTACAAACTTCGTTTCTCTAGATTTGAACTCACTTCAAATTGAAACCCCACTTGGTAATTCGCTTTTTTGCGAAACGGAAAAATTCAGAGGCTGCCGTGGGAAAGAGCACTGATTCAGGATGAACCCACCTGAGAATACGTGGTCCGAAGGTTCACTACGAATTGGTTCGGGTCACGCCATTTCCCAAGTATCATTAGCTTAGTTCCCGTATCGGCTTGAAGTCGTTGCACGATTTCGAGAAACCACGCTTAATGGTTCTTCAGGCTTCAGAAACAATGGATCTTGTTTCATTTTATAAATTTCACAAAAGTTTATGAAAATATTAATAAGAAAGTCTGTATATTGCGCTTGAATTTCTGCTCCGATGAATGAAAGCTTTCGCAGTAAAGGATCCACAAGAATCCAACATGCAGACTAGATTTTCGTTACTGTAATTGTTGGGATAACTTAGGAACTTTCAAGCAGCAAAATTTAGTCGGCTTATGTCATGATGAAGCATTTTGACATGCTTTTTAAATCTGTGCAGAAATCACTCTCGGGGGTAATTAGAAATCTAATGGCCAAGATGACTAATTGCCGGAGCAAAGGCTCCAAATGTTAAAGATCGAACTCTCCTTACTGTCCAGCATCATCAAGTCCGCCCGAAGCGTTAAAGCGAAGCCTGCATTGTTCTTCATGTCTTCTGACAACAATGAATCTATCCGTTACATTCGGCTTGCATCTTTTTCGCCCATTTCTACTTCGAGGGCGGTCGCAATTTTTTTGCTCAATTCGTTTCCCATCAACCGATATCGAATATTATTAGAGGATACATTTCCTACTCTTTATTAGTCAATGACTTTTAATGCAATAAAAATTCTTAAGTCATCATTCGATTTTTATTTCAGTAATTGTTTTGGTTTTTGACCGATAGCTTTCCTGAAAATATAACGTAGATCCGAACAATTTAATTTAAGGCAATTCTTTTTGATTAGCAGTTTATATTTCTGATACTAGAGCTAATATACTAAAATCTGTAAAAATTTCTGAGAAGAGTAAAAAGATATTGTGAATGCGATTAGTGCGATTCGTAAATGTGGGGAATATACTTTGATGTCTATTCATACATTGAATGGGAATAATAATCAGATATCGATAATGAATGGGAGAAGACTTCCAAGCCAGAAAAATCGTTTTTCTAAGGTATTTAAAAAGCTTCCAAGTCAGTTGAAGTCAATTATGTAAAGAAACAATTAAAAACAGTAAAAAAATTACATTCCACCAAAATTAAGGGAACACACATCACAAAAGAAACGTCATTTCTCAAAATAATCAGATTCAATCAAAAATGGTCCGAGATTTGAAAATGTAACCTTTGACATGCGAAATTTTATCGTTGTAAAGGCCAACAATAATACCATGTTCGTCAACATTAATAACAATGTCTCTTTTTTGATTACTGAACTTAAACTTGAAAAGGGATGTCGAAAATGCATGGGTTGGAAACAGTGGCATGACTCCTAAAGTCTGAGAGACTGAAATTGTGATTCGTAAAAGATTCTAACGAAGGATTGATCACAAAATTAACTAAATTGCATGATAAAGATTAAAAACGAGGATCTTTAATAAACAGTTACGAGGAGGATTAAACAATTCAATGAAGCCCTGCTCGAATCAAAATTGTCTAATCACACTTTGTAATATTCCTATTTTTCTCATTAATTCTTTATAAAACTGAAATTTACCTTTTGCGTAGAGTATTTTAATAAATTTTTCCATGGTGTTAAAATAAACTGTTTGGCAATATGTTAAGAAAAACCAATGCCATAGCTCGGTGGCAGGTAATGTACCTGTACACAAATAAAGGCTTCAACCGAACACTCCCCTCTTGTATGGAAATTTATCAAAATTTATTGCCTTTCACAACCGCGTTAACGAATTTCAAATGAGTTTTTCGGCCATAAACTAACGGGTGTAAACATCTGAAGCAGGTTTCTACCTTTTTGGATATCAAAGCCATCTTCCGCATCCGTCGGACCAAAATGCTATTGCATTCCGTCCTATAAAAATGACGGAATTTAACTGACCCATACCTAAAAAAGGGAAAAAATACATCTTTTTTGATCTTCGAACAAGAATGAATATATTAAAAATACTGGTTCCGCCCAAAATGTTGACTTGAGCGAAATGTTTGATATTCTCAGAGATATGGAACCGAAATGGCCCGGAAAGAAAGGCAATTTACAACTTGTGCCAGAAACAAATTGCCTTAAGACGAATGAGAGTAAACGGGTTCGTTAAGAGTAATCCTCGGACGGCATAGGAAGGGCTTAAGGGATACATAAAAAAAAATATTAAAAATCCAAAAGCAAGCACTTTTATTGCACCGGATGAAACAGAATCTCTTTTGGATAAGATCGCGGAGGCAACGAGAAGACAGTCACGAAAAGGAGATTACCAACTGGGGAAGCAGAACGAGTTTTTAATTTCAAAAGGATGGTAATCGGTCGAAATTTGAGGATGTCGGAAGAAGAATGAAATCTCCAATACCGGTAAATTGTTGTGCAGAAAACTATATGCCAAAATATATAATTAAACTTGATTATAATAAAGCGGTGGGCCTTGAGTACATTATGATGATTCTGGTTCGAAAGAGTGCCTGAGGAATTAGTTTAACCATCCTCCGGGACTCCGGAAACCGTCGTTAAAAGTTTGCAATCAAAGAACGAGGGCGTCAATGCTCTCATAAAAAAAGTCCGTAACGCAGATTGTTGTGCAACTTGCAATATATGTTAACGGGTTTCGTCTTACCGTAATTTGAAACGGTTTAAAAAATAAAATTGTTTTTACATAATTATTTGAAAATCTTTAACGATTTTTGAGTTAATAAATTGTTTTTCTCTCCACTTGATAAGGGGCTGATATTTCATATATCTTGTGTTTTTATTCAAATATGCGTATTTAAGCTTGAAATGAAATTGCTGGGATGCTTGAATAAAGTGCAGAGTCAGAGAGATAAAGATAAGGAAGTATGATATGCATTATATAAATTGCAGATAATTATTTAAAATGAAAATATGATCCAAGAACACGGCATAGGTTTCAACTATAAAAAAGACTGAGTGCAAAATACTTCCAGTAACAATTTGCCCCTAAGACTTTCTTTCCTGTGTGGCAATGGGCAATATTAAAAGCGCCATAAAAACCGACAACATGCTCATGTCACAAATAAACATCGACACACCTCGATGAATCCGAGTAGGCATTTATTCAATCGAGACAATGATCCATTATACTATATTATGAGAGTCACACAATATAAACCTAATTGCATTAAATAATTTGGCCACTAACGAAAATGGAATTTGTTTCTTTTTTCTGTAACAGTCACGCACTCTCGATTCCTTCATTCAGGCATGTCGATGTCGAAATGGATTTGAAAACATAAGATTCTTGCATGTGGTACTTCTCTTTTTAAAAAAATGGAAACTGAAAAACGAACGTGATGTGAACAAAAAATCTTGCGAATGGTTCGTCGCCAGCTTCCATTTCCTGATCCACGAGCAACTTGCGAGGGAGCCAAACCGACTATTTTTCTGATATAAAAATATATAAATAGAACCATTTCGTGTGAACTAAAAAAGTGCATTGTAACTTTGAACCAAGACTTAATCTTTTGACATTTAGGAGCGGTAATTGATTCGGAGGAGGCTCTTGACTCCGAGGGCAAAGCGAGAATGTGACCGGGTGCCAAGAAGAATTAGTATGGTAAAAAAAGCCTGCTTTAGAACAGATAATATCTGTGATATATCTGAAAAGGAGCAGACTCCTATTCCATTCATGTACGGGTATTGTACATAAATAAAATTTAATGTTTGATAAAACAGGAAGAATATTGCAATTGGTTGGGATCTATCAAAAGAAACGTGAAATCTACACAATGCCAGATCAAATATATAACAATTCTGAAGATCAATGTTCTTAGGGACTCATTCCCGATCATAGCAGTATTGTCAGTGTGACAACGAGAATTATGGTTATAAACTGAAATTTGTCATAATACAGATCAAAAGATATAGTTATGAAATTAAGAAAAAAAATAATATTTGATATATATAAAAACTATCATGTTTTCTTTCCTCGTGATGTATTAACCGACTATACAAATAATAACTTTCATAAAGTTCATAAATAAATAATAATAATAAACAAAATATATAAATGATAAATGGAGCAATTTGAGGAAAAACAAATTGGAGCATGAAATATACATAATAAAGCATCAAACTTGTCTAAACATTAATTATTAACACAAGAAATATTTAAAATTTTCATCTCTCCAAATATAAAGACAATTTATCTACAAAGAACTTATAGTGAAGACATTCTAACTATACATTCGTCGTGAACATTTACAATGCATTTATCTCATGCGATATTAAATCAAAATATATTCAGCATGAAAAAAGCTTAATCTCTTGCAACAATATGTGGAAGACATTTTAGAATCATTTGTCACAACGGAGAAAGCAAGACAAAAATATATTTAAACTATACTGAATAAGTTTAATAATAATAATTAATAATAATAATAATAATAATAATAATAATAATAATAAAATACGGAATATATGACGCTCTTATTTATTTGTCGAAACGAAACCCGTGGAATAAGCCGGTTACATTATAAAAATATCCGCACCGTGGGACGTCTTTAGAAGTATGAAAAATAGATTTTTTTTTTAAAGAATCCGTGGGCCGCAAATAAATCCATTTATGTTTTGAAATTCCCTAACAACCCCAGTAGTTAAAGCCAGCCATACCTGGAAACTATGTGAAATTGGAAAAACAAATCTATTAAATATGCTTTACAACAAATATGTTGTAAAGGTATTTTGGATGTTTGTAATATCAAAGAAAAATTAGGAATCTGACCGAAGTATTAAGCTCAAACTGCAGAAAATCTTCCAAAAGGAAATGATTATTTGCAATACAAATATAATTAATATAAATATTAAATTTGTTCTATGAATTACTCTGGATATGCACTGGAAGATCATGCAATATTTATTATTTTCCGTTATAAGAAAAATGAAATAAATCAGTTCAAAGAAATGAAATTAATATTAATACAACATATGAACAGACAGATGAAGTCCATTTCTTTATGTGGCTCGAGATTAATAACAAAATTTAAGACAGGTAACGTACGCCCTAAGGCCGATTCATATATATAGGCCACTTGTCTTTAAACTTTGGAAATATAATTCATTTAAATTATTTAAACAATTAACTTGGGAAATTTTATCACAGGGATTTATTGCCTCATTCAGACATCCCTCAAATTATATTTTTACATGCCTTTTTTTTTTGATATACGAGTTTGATACATAACCTGCTTAAAATATTTGGCTTCAAGTGCATAAATATTCTCGGAACTTTATTTTTTAGATCTACCGGTCGATCTTTTAACAGTTACGTTAGTACTACCGGTAAAGATAGTGGTTATAAGCAGAGGTAATATAACTTAGCTCAAACGACTATTTTGCAGGATTGGATGCTATCTCTTAATTAATTTCTGCATTTCATTAAATCAGAGAATTTTTTTAATTTCACTAAATCAAATCTTAATTTATAATTGAATAAGTAATTCTTTTGGAAACAAGAAAACTACGAAATTAAACTGATTTTCCATCTATTAAAGAAAATATATCACTTTTATATATATATAAAAGTAAGAAGCAAGGAATCGAAATATCAGTGAATGAGAATGTCTATAAATATTAATTGGCTGGATATAAATAGTTTTTCATAATAGAAATTAGTGCCGAACGTTTTAACAAATCTTATTAATAAAGTATAATATTACTATATTTTTAAACAAAGTTTTACAAAATTTAATATTTAAGAAAATTTTTTTTCTTTATTAGCTGTGTGTTGTCTTAGATAATATTTCCGTAAATATAAAATACATTCTAATCATAAAAGTAAAAAATTCTTGAACCAGAATTCTTTTCAATTACTTTTCACATTAATTGAATATTCCGCAAATTCGGTTTATAAAACAAAAATATCATGCTTTAAGTGTACCGTAGTTAATAACCATTAACCGTAGTTACAAAATTTGAAAAATTTGCTTACTTCAAAAATATGATCTGCATTTATACATTTTTATTATCAATTGCTAAATGCCTTCGCAAGGAAAGCTAACAGGATGAACATAGGTTAGAAGAAAACAATTTGGAAATTAAGTAACTATTAAGAAAAAATCATATTCATATCCTAAACTTCAAATGATGAAGTAAAGGATATGAATAGAATTAAATAATATTAGATTAGTAAGAGAAAAGAGAAACTATGAATTGATCAAAATATATTAAGGTTGCGCTCGAACTAATATCAATGTATCACAAAATTATTGTTGAGTAGTACAGGGGGATAACTTTATTAGTGTTTCTCTTAAATTTGCCACTAACTTTAATTCAGATTTTTTGAATAGTTCACTTATTCAGCAATAATAAAATGTGAGGCATAAAGTATAACTTAAGTTATTCTTATGCCTATAATAACGTAAATGAAGTTGCGAAATATTGTAATGAAGTACCATATTACTGGTTATAACAGAATGAAAGAAGATACAGAAATGCTTTTTCAGATACATTTGTTCGGTGTATGTCTTGATCAAAATGAAAATCGAAATTGCTATTTAGAACGCAACCCGTGAGGAAAAGCTAATTAATGAATTCGTAGTTTTATACTACGAAAGCTATAGTGTAAAAGCTACAGCATAAGTGTGGAACAATATTTAATTTCAATATTATCTGCATATGATGTTGGAATTGTGAGCCATCGGTCGATTTATTTTAGTCTAAGTATTTCCTGTTTGATGCTGGAATACGAAATAGTTTTAAAAGTCCGTTTACAAATAAAAACACTGGGTTCTATGTTGAAATGAAGAAAATGTTAAGAAGCTAATAGCCGTTCAATAAGCGCTTGGTATTTACGAGATCAAGGTCGCTTTCTTGATTTTTTGCTTGTTTTGCATAAGACATCGCGTAATATCCAGTCTCGAATTTAGCTTCAACTCGAGTATTAAGTTTAAAGCAATATTCTGAGAGAAAATTATAGATTCCCCCTTCCAGCTTCCGAAAGAAATTATATTTATCGTCAGGAAAGTTGTTTTCTCGAAGCAAAACGGGAATTGAAAAATTTGCGGAAAACCAAAATCCGACAGATTACAAAGAGCAAGGCGACTCTTTACGAAATTAATAATTTGACTTACTTTTTAATATGCCGGAAATCCGATAGTTTCAAAGAGAGAAATCCAATGTCTATAAGCTTGAACAAAAAATTCGAACGCAATGAGAATAGCTCAAATAACTGATAACGGAGAAGATAACGAACACGTTAACTTCAAGATGAACTCTCCGGGTACAGTATACATTCACAAGGATTACGACATGACTGGGAAAAAAAAATTTCATACGGCATGTGATCGTTAAAATTATTTGACTACATGAACAGAAGGTGGCAGCACTGATAAAGCGCCATGGAAGAAAAACAATGTCGGTAAAAAAGCCTTAATCGTGGCCATTGCTTTTAGCAACGAAATTTTTCATTGTCAAACTATCGGTGTTGATCAAAAATCTTAAAAAATCTCTTTCACATTAATTTTTCACATTGTTACATTTTATTTTATTTCAGATTTAAAAAAAAAGAAGCAACAGTTTTTTGAATGATGGTTAGATATTTGGGCAAAAGCAAAGATGGCTGCCGGCAAATTGAGATGTTGCATTTGAACTAATGCGAAAGTTTTTGGCTTGTTTATATGGTCCCTTTTTTATTTTACAGTTAATAAAGAGAATAAAAAGAAATGCTGAAACATAAAATCGAGGTCTGAAGAAACTGTAATGGGATATTCTAAACTTATAACTAAAATTAGAAATATCACGTGATTCTCTGCGGCCAATAACGTTTTTTTAATTTGAGAATTTGGAGCAATTTCAAAAAAGAATTTCGATTTCGCGTCCTCAAATTTTCAAAAATGCAGATGCTCAGTCAGTCCGAATATCGCCTCTGGGATTGACTCCTTCTATTTCAGATTATACAAGTAAAGGTTTGTACCATTTTATCCTTTCATTTTTAAGGTCAGCATTGCGAGAAAGATCAGGTACGGTTGTGAAGTGACTTTAAAATTGTGTGCAAATAATGCCGATTCTAATGATATTCGTAAATTACTTACCATTACCACCTTCTTATTATTGAGAAACATGCGACTTCCTACGGTTATCATAGTTTTCGAAACGAAATTAACGCAAAAAATCTCGTAAACATCGAATTTTCTTTTTGTTCAATTTAATGGTGAAACGGATTGTGCGTAAATCAGTTAGAATGCAGATTGTATAGATTATACGATACATTGCACTGAGATTATGTTCGCTCAGTAATCAACTTTGAATACAATTTTCTGAAAAAGCCAAGAATGAAAAGAAGTAATAAATATATAATAATTTTAAAATGCCATTTGAAATATATTATTTTGATTTTTTATTACCGTGGTTTGATGACTACGGGCAAAAGGCTCTGGGAAAAAGGAAACTTTTTTTATAAAATTCTGCGTGATCGGATCCATCGGGAAGCAATCTTCTTTCTGGTACGATCGCATTTGATATGAAATCCGTAAGGCAAATGCGTCAACCGCTGCCAAATTAGGCATCCCTCTCCGTCTCATTTGAGCACTAGTATTTATAAACGAAATGCTACGTCATTAATAGTCTATTTATGAGACAGAGGCCTCTTTCTCGTTTGCTCATGACATAACATTATATGGGTCGGAGTCCTGCGAATTCCTATCTCTATATTATGCCTGCTACCTTAACAGGTTATTCACATACTTTCAAACAATTCTCTTATTTATAATATGTCATTTCCAATTGATAAGAAAATTCATTAGTTCTGCATTAATCTGATTTGTATTTAAAGACCTATAAATATATTACGGTATATATGGTTTATTTATAAAAAAGAATTTTTATAAGTGCAGCTTTAACTGAATTTTCTCAGTACTATAGCTTGTGTTACAAATATAATGTTTAATCATAATATTATAAAAACATTTTTTTATTATAAAAAACTTTGCTATTATCATACTTTGCAGCAATGTTAAAAAAAGTATTAATATTAAAAGTAATTTAAAAAAAGAGTTATATTATTAATATTGCTGAATATTGATTTAGAAAATGTTAACTTGTGAAATGTTAAGCTTTTCTACTTTCGTTTACCATTAAGAACGTTCTCAAAATTTTAAAAATTCGAGTTTTTCATACGAGTTATTTTTCTTTATTAAAAAATTCATGTTTCTTATACGAGTATCTTTAAATTGCACGAAAGTATTTATAACGGTTTAGAGTGAAATTTTTCCCAATTAATATCACAATTTCTTTTGTATACTTCGAAATGCAATTACTCGCATCAATATATTTGAGGTGTTGGCATCGATTTATTTTTTTCGAGAGATATTCATAATCAGTTTAAATCTTTTAATAGAAGCGGTTCAACATAAGGAAACGGAAAGTTGATATTCTCCACAAGATGGAATCCCTCTACATGCACCAATCTTGTAGTTGAAACATAAAATAATAACATTTGGCACATTTTTAAAAATTTTTAACTCTTTCAATAAATTTTAATGGTTTTTTTTTTAACTTGAAAAAAATCTTTTTTTAGTTTCCCTATCTCATATAGAGTTTGTTCTTTAATTCGTGTTCTCAAATTCCATCTCAAATTCTTAACAGTGTAATTATTATTGCTCGCATTATAAAAACATATTTGTTTTTAATATTTCCGTATTTTCTCTGTTGTTATTTATCTAAATGAATGAAACTGGAAGAATTTTTGTCATTTTTCCTGAGTTTGTAATTCATTTGATCGCAATAAAAATTATCACTTATCAGAATAATTGTATTAGCTCAAGGATTTATTCAAGTGAATGCGGATATCTGGAACAAACTGAAAACATGAAAGATTCCAGATATAAAGTACTGAGAGTAGGAATAATAGTTAGGTTTTTTTCTGGTTTCAGGTTGTGAGAATAATTCATAAATAATGGCGGATGATGAGAAGAAAAAGAAGCAAGCAGAAATCGATCGCAAAAGAGCCGAGGTCCGAGCTCGTCTCGAAGAGGCTTCGAAAGCGAAAAAGGCAAAGAAAGGTTTCATGACACCGGAAAGAAAGAAGAAGCTTAGGGTAGGTGAATCAGTCTGGTAAGGCGATTTTTATCTTGCATAAATGCGAACCTCACTTCTAATTGAGCGTTTCCATTGTTAACAGTTATTGTTGCGTAAAAAAGCAGCCGAGGAATTGAAAAAGGAACAGGAAAGGAAAGCAGCCGAAAGGAGAAGGATAATAGAGGAGCGATGTGGTAAACCAAAGAACATCGAAGACGCCAACGAAGGTAAGATTTTGGCCCTTGTCATTTGAACTTACTTCTCTAATTATAAAAGGAGCAAATAATTACAGAGTAATTTCTAATCTAATCCGTTAGAAATTTCATTTTTTTCCAGCAGAACAAATGTCCGATTTAGCTTTAAAATGAATAGAAGTCCTTAAGGGAGAGAGAATTCATTTAATTCATCTAACTATTTTATACTCTAAAACAAACTATCATTTCACCAAATACCACACTTTCCTTAATGTCCACCTGTATGTTAAATAATTCCAAAAGGACAGTTTCGTCTCTGTGAATTGACATTAATTAATATGACTTTATTTAATTACTGAAAAATACAGAAACTATTAAGAGGGTTCTGCGTGATTACCATGCACGGATCAATAAACTCGAGGATGAGAAATTCGACCTGGAATATGCCGTCAAAAAGAAAGACTTCGAGGTACACATAATTGTAAAAAACCGAAAAAAAATTTTTTATGTGCCTTAGTGCCGAAACTTAAAAAATTAAGATCGGTTTCTGTTCTTTTTCGCAAGGCTTCGTTTGTTTCCTGACTCATAATCCATATTAGTGAAAAAATATTTTAGTTTATTGAGAGCAATTGTGCGCGATGCTCAAATATTTTAGAAAATCATTATCATAATAAAAATCGAAGATTATAGCAAAACCTCCCTTTCCCATCCAACCACCTATTAATTAAGAAGCCTGGTAAGAACTGAAACCGCTTTCATATTTTCGAACACATGATAACTTTATGTTTTACTAAAATTTCACACTTACATGTTAAAAACACTTAATACTGCTTTATTTGTTTTTTGTTAACCCAGACTGGATGGATTCTGTCATAACAGATGCGCCTCGCAAATTATTTTTTTAATGTACTTAAGACTTATTTTATGTGCGATGAGATATTATGCGAAAGAATAACGAAAAATTCTGCATTTCATGACGTGTTGGCAGCCACAGGGACTTTCGGATAGATTAATAAGTAATTTTTTTAACTGCATTCCGATCAACATCTTAATCGTGACCACAATTTGTCCTCCTAAATAGAAAAAAAATTTGGTTTAGTAAAGATTAGGTATTTTAAAAAGAGGAGGAAAGGTTTGATACCGTTCTTTATTTCTTTTTCTTTGAAAATTATATTTATCGTTATTCCAACTTTTATGATTCATGTAAGTTCCTAACAATAATCCAAATGTGTCTTTTTTAATGAAAGCTCGCTAAAGGTGTGAGCTAGAACGCACAAATATTTAAAACTATTTATATTTAGATTAAATATACTTAATGTGTATAGTTTCCGCTTATTCTGTATTGTTGGAAATGAGCCATTTTGCCGATGAAAATTCGATTTTTGATCACTGTTGAGGCTTATATTGACCTTTATACGGTTTATACAACATGAACCAATTGAGACTGAATTGTGGCTTAGCAAGATGAGAAATATCTGAAAAAATTGACATAAACTCATATGACAACTGATTGAACTTCTCAAAACGTGCTGGTTTTTATTTGTGCATATTATAATTATGTATTAATAAATATGGTATGTTGTTGTTAATAGCCGAACTGCAAACAATTGTCAGCGAATATTGGAAAAGGGTATTTGATCTCGAAGGAGACAAGATCGAACTTGAGAGGCATGTTGCCCTAAAAACTTTGGAGGTAATCAATCCATCGCATTTATTATGCCTCTTATCCTGTTATGAATATATTTTTTTTTATTAGAAATGAACAATTTTCAGTTTGACTGCACAATAATGAGAAACGAGGCAATATAATATGAGAAATGGATATGAATTCCAAGCATGGTACGGTTTCACTTCGACATTTTCTTATATGATTATGTTAGGCAATCCTTATAGTTATGCAAAGAAGAATGTATTTCATGACGATCTTTCCTTAATAATACACTTTACAGATAAATGATTTTCTTTTCCAAATTCAAATTTAATACAATTGATATTGTTTATAGAGGCTTTGAAGCAGATCGTCAAGACTTATTTCGACCGCATGTTATTATGTGAGAACCAAAAATGGGATCTTGAACATGAAGTCCGAAAGAAAGAATATGAGGTAATTATCAGGAAATTAGCTGCTGCAGAATATATAAATATATACATATTTGTATATATAAATAAAATTGAACAAAAAGACTGCACGCCTCCTTGTGTATTTGTTTTAGTTCAGCATATCGTCCTGTAGGTAAAATATTTTTTTAAAAATGCACTTTATTACAGAAATAAATTTTTCAGTTCTTCAGTATTATTTCATACATTCAAAATATATTTTACATTGGTGTGAAAAACGTAAAATATATTTTAATATAAACTGATGAAGATATTATTTTTATAGGGGAAAATCTGTGAAATATAAAATCCAAAGTATTAAATTTAAAAAATATTTTAATAAAAATAGATAGTGTTTCAAAACAAATTTCTGCTTTTGCAGAATTCACTCTTAAATGAGACATATTAAATATTTTTTTTAAAAAAATTTTGTAAATTTACTTGTGTATATAAAATTGAATAAAGTAATGAATCCAGTTATAATATATATGACAACCCAGGCATAATATATTGAATCAAATACATTGTCTTTCGATTTGCATAATTTTTTTATTAGTTTTTATGACAGTTTATGAATAAGACATTCATAGATTTTTAATTTATACTAAACTTAAATATATTAAAATACAAACAAGCAGATAAATATATTTTCTGCTTATCATGCGTTCATGTTTCTTCTTACGGTTAAAACATGAATGTTTCCGTTCTTAATTTTTAAATCTGAATTTATATCTCGTTAATAAACAAATTTATAACATATTCTTAACAAAATTATAATTTCATTAATATAAATATTAATATTTACTAATTTAAAAATTAAATTATTTAATTATTATTCTAAGCTTCATATATTTTTCCATTAGAAAAATTTTACTTTCTATATTCCTATATATTCTATATTGTTAATTAAGCCTTGAAGATATTTAAGATATCTAAAAATTTCTTTAAAATTATGGCTTCGATTAAAAAGTGCATTTTTAAAAAAAGAAAATAGTTTAGCGGTTTATTATTTCATTTAGTTCTTTAATTTTTCCTACCTTTTTGATTTTAGTTCGTGTACATAATCCTTTAAAAAAAATTCAGAAAAGAAAAATGCCTGCATTTCATCTCTAAAATGGATAGAATATACAAAATCCATATTTTCACATCTTTTTTATTTATCTAAAATATTCAGTAATGTGTAAACATCTCTGTTAGCGTGATCTGTCATAACAAAACCGTTTATTAATGTCATCGTATCTTTTTCCCATTGGTCTTTTGCGCTTCCCAATTTTGATAGCTTCAATTTAACCTTTGAAAACCTGCGGCAAAATCTCTATAATGAAACTAATGTAAAGCTATCTATTTGATTTCAGCCTTCATCTTACAAAGCTTTTTTTTTTTAAACTTGAAGCTATCAAACCTAAGGCGCCTCGAAAACTTTGCGGACTTTATCAGTTATTTTCATGATCCATACGTTTTGTGCTCATTGTATTATGTGCAAAACTCCTATTAACCGTTAACTACCTTTGATTTTTATGTATCTCACACTTCTTTTTTTATGATATCTTTTCTTCTGGCGAAATTCTGATTTAACAGCTCCTCCTTTTCGTATTTTTGCATGCACAACATTTATTTTCATTTATCTTTCGATAGTTAGGAAATCGTCCAAGGGAATACTTTCTTAACTAAATTTATAAAAGGCTAAAAGCCTAATTTCCTGTACGGTTTTAACACAATTAAAAGAAAAAAAATTCCCCTGTACTAAAAATAAGACAATAAGCACGATTCGAGAATTGTTTGCTTGCTTTCTTTGATTTGGTTCATATTTTCGACAGACACGAAAACAGAACTTTTGTTTTTAAATAATAAAAAGTATGGCACTTATAATTTTCAGTGTAAGCAGTGAAGATGTCATACTCTGGTATGATTCTTTTCGTTAAAAAAATCACCTTAAAGCTGTTATTTTCGTCTTTAATTAACTAAAAATGGTTTTGTATATTTTATTTCAAAATTTTTGCAGGTATTGTACCGCTTCCGTTAAATTGTAAATATCAATTCTATTGATACAGGACGATGATGTAATTTTGCCTCTTTCGATTAAAACGAGGACTATAAAATGTATTTCTTCATGTTTCCCATTGTTTTCTAAATGTAAAATATAAACTGCGAAATATTGGTTCACTTTGATGTGACGATATCAATAAAATCTTTATATAAGAAATATCGAATGATTGAAAAGTGCCATGCTCTGTTATAGTTTCAGTTCTCAATAACCGTGTTTTAGTGCCTGCGTTTTATGGCATCAACCCTTAATGAGACACGTACAAAGCACGTTTCGGCGTGAGATATTGAAAGAATGAAATGCTCCTCAACGAAATAAGCATGAAACCCAGCCCTGTGTTCGGACTTGCTTTTTTTTATTTCTTGTTTTAAGTGGAAATATGGATTTTGCACATCATAAAAAAGAAGAAAAAAATTTTTTCATTTTTTAAATACCTGATTCAGTATGAAAGAGCTTTTGTCCCCTGAGTTGCTGTTGGATTTTTGGTGAAAAAAACTGTATATGACCAGTTCGTGTTTACAAACCTAAAGTGATAATAATTGACATTATTTTAAAAAATTATTATTAGTACACACGGGCAAGAACTAAGCGTTACCGGTAGACACTATGTATTTTTATAACAGTAATATATTAGGCCAAAAGATAAATAATGCATATTTTTAAAAAAATTATATAATACATTAGTAAATTAATGACGAATAAAACATTTATACAATGTTTTTGGTTAAATAGAATAAAGATCAAATAATTTTTAGTCACTGCTTTAAATAAATCTCAAATATTACATTTTATTACAATAGATTGTTATTAAGGCCGGATAATAAAAGTTTCAGAATGGAAAAAAATCTTATTCCATTTGAAATTCCCTCCATCAAAAATAATCTTATATAAAAATTTTCTTTTTAATCAAATTGTAAGTACGGTACTTGGCAATTATATAGCAGAATTATTTATTTCTCCACAAAAAATATATTCTTAGATTTTATGTCGTGATTTATTGGAAATCATTCACATGGTTACAAAACTTTCATCTTCATTCTGAACAATGGTTATCAAGTTTTCAAATTAGAATAGGACTTCGAAAGCAGTTTTCTAATGAAATAATAATTTTTAACAAAAATATATATATATATAAAGTTGCTTATATTGTAAACGCCTAATCGCTATTATTTCCTAACATTTGAGTTAATTTATATTTTGTTACTGAAATTTGTTATTATATTTATTTAACAGTTGCACTAATAAATAGCAAATTATATTTTGCTTATAGCAAATTATATCAATTTTCATATTTTTTTGGAAATTAATTGGTAAGATTACTTTATATGTAAACCTATATGTATTTACATTATTTTTTAAATTCAAATTATTTTTCCCTTTTAACTGTTTTCGAAAATTTTTGTTTCCAGATCAACGATCTCAACAGCCAAGTAAACGATCTTCGTGGCAAATTGTAAGCATTTTTAAAGATAATTTAGATTTTAATAAAATTTTTATATATCTACTTTTAAAGATTTCACATATACTGTATTTATATTAACTGGCGTAGGATGAATTAAATTTCAAATAAATCTGTCAGCAGACGTGGAGTCATTTCAGTAATTTGTAGCAAGATCTTCCTCATTACGGTCTTAAGTTCCAGGGCAGAAATAAATACTCTCTGCATTCCATTTATTTAATTTTTTTTGTCACCATTGCACGTCAGTAAACTAGTTTTTAAACGGGAATCGTTTACAGTAAAATTTATTTTGACTCAGTCATGAAAGGGCAATTTCTCGTTTATAAACGAAATAACTTACTAAATGATTGCTGTAATCAGGTTGCGTCAACTTTTAGCGTTATAACGAAATGTTTTCGATACCTCTTTTGAATAGATAATCTCCAACCCAAAGCCTTCTTTTCTTTTCAGCGTGAAACCGACCTTGAAGAAAGTCTCCAAATATGAGAACAAATTTGCCAAACTGCAGAAAAAGGCGGCCGAATTCAACTTCCGTAATCAGCTCAAGCAAGTCAAGAAGAAGGAGTTCACCCTTGAAGAAGAAGATAAGGAGGTAAGTGATGTATATTCAAAACGTTAATTTTCCAGCTGTGACAATGCAAGGAAATTAATTGGATACAGATTTCAAGTTCATATTTCTTTCATAAATGTCACGTCTTTAAAGGGAAAAATCCCTCTGTCTTAAGTTAAAAAGACTTTTAAGAAAATATGCAGTTAATGTTATTAAAGACAAAAAACATTTATTAGTAACAACAAAATATAAACTTAAAGAAAATTGTCCTCTATTTTAGCGATAAACAAATTAAATAATATTAACTGAACATATAAAGGAAAATATATCAGCATATTTAACAAATACTTTGATAATTAACTATTAGATCAAATTTTTTGTAAGAAAATAAATATTAGAAACATTGCCGATCATTTTACATACATATATATATATAAAACGCTAAATTATTAAATATTTTAAATCTTCATAAGGAAGAGAAAAAGAATTTATATACAAGTATCTAATGGTATATTATCGATTGACATTGTTTTAAGTTTATTTTCATCTTACCCTGAAAATTGCAAAATTTCAAACCGGTATATTCACATGTTAATAATCTGCAATATAAAAGTTTGTAATTAATTTCTGAAATGCTATTACCTGAACTGACCGTAACCGCATAGCAAATTACAACTTATTTTCAGAATCTTTCACGTTATTTTTATGTAAACTTTACTCCATCTAATCTTTATTTGTTATGCAATATTTCAAAAAATATCAGCTTTAGCAGAAAAAGTTAATGCTGACATTAGACTTCAGCAACGAACGTTTTTTAACAATTCACATTTCAAATTCTTTTTCTCTTTTTGGTATTACATGTATATATTGTATATAAAAATTTCGATTTTTATTCACTTCACATACTGTCTCTCTGGTTGTAATTGTTTTCTTCACAGCAGACCGAGAAAGCGGCTAAAGCTGAATGGCAGAAGAAGTGATTAACCAAGAAAAACCAATAAACGTTAAAATAATCTCATCTAAAACAGCAATAATAATAAAAAAAATTATTTCGATGTTTTTGTTTTATTTTAATAATATAGTCCAGCGATCATGTCTTGATTAATTTTTTTTTTGCTTTTTCAACTCGAAATATAAAATCGAGTGGAGGCCAACATTTTGTGTGTATCGCCTATTTATGGCTCTTTTCAATGGTAACACAAAAGAAGACATTTCACCATAATTTTAAAATGGAGAATTTTTTTTTCAATAAAAACATATGCAGTTAATACTTTTTAGCATTTTTTTGTCTTTTTGTGTTTTTTAAAACACATATAGTCAATCAAGATTAAAACTCAAGGTGAGAGTTACACGAATGATACATTTTACTTTTTTGCGCCTAACAAGAACATGCCATCTTTTATTATAAGTATAAAAAATGGAGCATCTCATTAATTAGGCTTTGCCCATTCATCAACATTTTTTAAAATGTATAATCTTACAATTCATAACCGTTAATCATTTATCTTCAAATCAGGAAAAAAAATCATTTCATTAATAATAATTCATCACGCGTTCATCGAGCTTTGGTGATGGCTCTTGAAAAAAATAGATATTAATCATTGTTTTTGCTAATAATTCTGAGCCGTGTGGTTTGCACTACATAGCATTAGACAAAAATTTTAACATAATTTTATCCAGCCATTAGTCGGTAATTAGATATTGTCTGTAGCGTAATCAAATTATATCCAACTCTAAAATCTTAAACTGAAAGCTCTCTAGTACATCACAGAATTCACAAATTGAAATAAAAGATAATAAATTATAATATTATTGAAATAAATATTTCTTAATAAAATTAAATTCAATTAATTCCGCCGATATTATATATTAACGCATAAAAAACTACTTTTAATTATGTTTTATATCAAAGTTGCGTTTCTTTCGTTAATATTTGTGAATAGTTCTGTCTGGATCTCACCTTCACTTCAAGTGTCGAAATACATAATATTCATTTTGTATGAACTTTTCAAAATGAACTATGAATTTTTACATAAGGAATTTTTCCGAATAGTACATAGACAATATATTCTGCAGATTGACTAATAATATTATCTGCAGTCATGTCCTAATTTAATTCGTTCTGTTTTGAATTTTAGTTGCCTCTATCTTTCATACTATTTAAAAAACTCCCGTTAATCAATTATATTTTGCCTGATGTAATGTGCAAATATGATCAAACAACCTGGATTTGCCTTTTAACATGACAGTAAATCGTTTCAAGATCAATTTCATTATAAAATAAAAAATCTTCCCAATAATATGATGCTGGCTTTATATTGTCATTTCGAAATCAATCAATAATAAAATGTTCACACGGAAAGAAATCTCCAATCCGCAATGTTGTGGCTTTGTGTCTTCATTTTTTTGTTTTCGTATGCGCCAAACTTGTCCATATCGTTTAATTTAAAACGTGTACTTGCTAATTTTGTATTCACGTTTGTTTTCAAATTTTTTCTATAAACAAGAAAAAATTAATTAATCCTAATATTTAAGCCTCTACTGAAAGTATGATAGGGTTTTTATTTACAAAACTGATATTAGTTAATTAGTCTTATGTGAAATTTTTTCTTTCAGAAAAAGCCGGAATGGTCGAAGAAAGGAGATGATAAGAAGGTAAAAGAACAGGAAGAACCTGTGGAGGCCTAAATGTCATAAACAAAATTCTTTTAAGTTAACTATTTTACATATAAGTTTTGATTCTGCCCCGTCTTTGTCAGTTAAAAGGGTTCGCTTTTAAATAGGCAAAATATCGAAAGTTTGAAATGTGATCAAAAATGAAAAGAGATATGCATATATATGTTTCGGCGTATAAAGCAGCGACGAAAAAATGAATATTTAAGATCTGGAAACTGATAGAGCAAAATGAAGGAAATCCATGGATATATTATTATAACTTTATTTATTAATAAATGAAACCGTAAAGTTGTAAATGCTAATTGTAGTCTTTTCCTCAATCAGCTTTTATCCATTTCATTAATTCTTCCATTAGTAAAAGATAATTTGGATTTTAATGATATTAACATGAAACTTAACTTTTATGCTATTTTCTTCCTTGGAACACTTCTAAAAATCAGTCTTGGAAAATCGGATTTTTCCGGATTGATTTTTCACGACGAAACCTAAAATAAATTTTATATTTCTGCTTATTCAGCACGATATATAAATTTTAATTTTATAAAAATTCTTAAAGAACTTAAAGTTTTTAAGATTTAGCCAAACTGAATTAATAATCTTCAGCTTTTGTCTTATAGTGCTGTGTATTTCACATACTTCTCTCTCACTCGGAAAGTTCCTTTTATTTTTCGTTTGACTTCCTCGTATGACATGTTCTGTATATTCTTCACTAAAGAACCGAAGAATTGCCAAAATTTTAAGTCTTCAGCATCTGAATCCTTCTGAATGGGTAAAATTTATTTCTAATCTGTTTTCAACTAATGTTTCGGCTTGATTTTCTGCTCCCATTTATTTTCCATGAAATAAAATATTTTGCCTGTAGCCTTTATCGACGTTACAGTAATCCTGTAACCATCGAAATGCCTTGCGCTGTGAAAGAAGCTGTGCGAAGTGACATGTACCGAGACTATTGACACTTAAAATTGAGTGCGTTTAAGATGCTACGGATCGGAAACGTTGAAAAGTAGTAAAAGTAAAAAAAGAAATGGTTACATTGACAGTTGAGGAAACTTGATTTTAATTGAAAAGCATCGTATTCAAATTCAATAAATTGAAAATTTACATGCAATTCATTAGAGTTTAAATTTAAATTATGATTTAGAAATTATAATTAGAGTTAAATCTAAAAAATGATTTTGAAAAATTCAGCGTCGGTTTTTATTATTGGTTAAAATGATATTAAGAGCCTTATCCTGCAAGGTTCAGTTATGGAAAATTAAAAACTCAATTTCTTCCAATAAAACATGTTTTTATAAAAATTGCTGCCATGCAAAAATTATAAAAAAATGCTGTTTATATCCTTTTTGAACCTAGCCTCGAAAATGCCGTGACCTAGTTAGGCCATAGAGGGGAAATGAAGTATGAGGTATGACGTCATTGTGACGTCAAATTTCCTACAGCAATCAACGCTAACGATCTACACGACCAGAAATATTTTGTAACTCACACTTTCTTAAGAACTTTTTTCCTCGCATCAGAATCTTTCCCGTTCCTTTTAATTAAAGCCCTTTATATGCCTTATCAGCATATAAGTTTTACATAAAAGCCTTATTAAATGAATAAAATATTTGAATTGCATTTCTACAATCCTGCCATATTAACATTGGTTGGAAAAACAAGATTGACTTAATTTTTATATCGATATTGAATTCGAATAAATTCCAGGTTAAGTAATAATGTTTAATTCATGCAAAGGCTCCTGACCCATAAATTAGCTGGCGGTTATAAAATCAAGACACTATTCAATTAAATTAATCGTCTGCTTAAAAAAAAATTATTTTTGATCATTATGGACAAAAATTTCATGTTTTAATCAATTTCATTACAAAAGGCTCTCACAATGCTATACAATAATGTTGAATATTTAGTAACCCAGACTTTCTAATCGCATATTTTTATAACCATATTTCATTTTTTTTCTTTTATTAAAAAAAATCTTAAATATTTTAATTTTTCTTATCTTAAATATTATTTTTTAATTATTATATTAAATTTTTCTTAATCTTTAATATTTTAATTAAGAAAATAATTTTCTTTAGTCAAATCTATGAACTGCTTCTATCCCAAGATTATTTTTGCTCACCATTCATGTCAAAATTATATAAAAATCATAGCATCAATAAAAAATCGTAACTTCGATCTGATGCAAAAAATTCCTCTTAGGCAGTCATGATTTTTTATGACATTTGGCTTATGAACACATTACTACAAATGGAAGAAGTAAGAAATACTTTTAAATTGACACACATAACATAAATAACATAATAAAAAGGCATATGCCTGGATGTTTTTATGTTAAACTCGCATGTAAATACCAAACGACTGTCCAAGTTTTAAATTATCTAATTGAAAAGAGACCTTTGGTTATTTTACAATCTCAGCCCAAAATTCTTTGTAACATTGGCTGAGCCTTTATTGGTGAAACTGACAAAAACAAATTTTCAAATCTTTTCATAATCTGGCTCAAAACCAATATCAATGAACTTAAATTCCGCAAAACTTTCATTCACTAGACATCAACGAATGTTCCCTAAATTCGTGACGAAAAATATATGAGAGAAAGGCACTATGCTACCCTTATGTCGAAATCAGTTTTTTAGCAAGCTGTCATTCAACGCCGCCTTTAATTTTCGAAGAAGAACGCTTTTTAAATATTATTCAGATGCACAAATCTGTTTTATAACGTTTTGCATTTAGTGAATAAACGTTAGAATTAAGGCAGAGCTGGGTAGCGAAGAGGCCGTGATAACGACAGTTTTTTCAAAACCAAATTTTAGCTTTTTTTTTCATATACCAAATGAGGAAAATTCATAGTTTGAAAACGAATACCAAAATTTGCAAAGGTATAAATAATTTTTTGTATCCATCATAAAAGAGGAAAAACCGGCTACTTCTTTGATAAATATAAGTTGTAAGAGCACAAGAATTCACAGAGAAAAAGTAAATACAAACCAACTGAAAATTTGAAGTCTGACCAATCAAAAACGTGAAAAAATTGTTAGCTGACCAACATCAAGAAAAAAAACTCCCTCTAATAAAAAATAACGACAATTGTGTCCGTTGAGCCTCTTATTCGTAAATTTAATATTGTTAGTTATACATAAAACTTTTTCAATGAATCTCTTTAAATGTTTTGTTGTTGCTTGTTTAAAATAAAAAGACACAGAGAAACTTAATTGACTGAATTAAATGACATGTCAGTTTTATTTAAAGGAATTACAAATATAGATTAATAATGTCGCAATATTATTTGTAAAAACTATTCCCTCAAATCTTAAAATGAGGATAAAATAACGAATTTGCAAAATTCATTTAATTTATAATGTTATATTTACTTAGTTATAAATAAATAGTAATGTAAATATAATTAAATTTAAAAAATGAACTTCCAAATAACAATTATAATTACAAGAATAAGTTTTATTGAGAAGCTAGTAGAAGTAGTTGTTGATATCATAAATAATATCACATGATAATTGAATCAGTTTCAATCTTTGAATGATAAACGAAAAAAGTATCATACAATAAAATAACTTCGACCATGAAGGAGGGCATCTGCAGTTTTATAAACTAAATTAACTTATTCAGCATCTTTTGCTTATGCGTATCTTTGGAAAGCAAAACAAGCAATCTTTTATGGTGTCGAAAGAAGGCTTTTCTTTTATGTTATAACTATATTTAGAATCGGAACAACTTATTTCCACATAACAATATTACTGCAAAGAAATTAACTTCAGGACAAGGCATACGATTTAAAAACATCACAAAATGCATTACTCCATCGTAAGTCGGGAGTAAGACAGCGAAAACAATATATTTTAAGAGAGTTTTTTAGATATAGGCTAAATTTTAAAAAACCAGCTTTTCGCCGTAAGCAAAATACGCCCGAAATGGAACTCTCGAAAGCGGGAAAACCCGGGCGAAGCGTAAGAAGATTTGCCGCGATTCGAGCACGGCGAAAACCGCGTCGTCGTCGTCGGATTCCCCTCATCGTCTGCTAGTACGAAAATTTGCTGTCCGAAAGTAGGCCAGTGTTTCGCACGAATCCGTCCTCGTCAGACGTGGTCTTAAGAGTGATTCGCGAAACTCACGCCACGACGCGAGGCTTCCATGCTGTCGTCCACGGACTCTCAAGGTTCTTCAGAAGAGGAAAAAATCTAATCAGTAAGTTTATTTTCGAAAACACGCCTGAAGTCTAGGAATGGGTGGTTTGAAATTCAGAAAGGGCGGGAAACGTGAGGTTGAAATCCGCGAAAAGTCAATGAATGCCTCCATTTGCCTTCGTTGGCTTAACCCTAAACGTCGAAGAAATTAAGAACGGCACTTCATGACGACGTCCTTCTGAATGGTGGCGAGTTCCATCTGCAAAGATAAGTATTATTCGTTTCTTTATATGTGACAATTAATGATAATATGACATTGCTGTAAAAGCTCACGTGTTGATAATGAATGTTTCTCCTGAATAAATATTACTTTCTTCGGCGTTTAATTTAGAACAAACAAATGGCGAGGCTTAAACTATATTCAAATTGTTTAATATTTCATTAAACAGAATGATTACACTCATTAAACAGAAATATTAAAAAAACTTATAATTATTGGAACTCTTCTGATTTTTACCCCAGGCAAAACCCTTAAGTCAACATGAATTCATTTGAAAATTATAAAGGACACAGAAGTTTGCACATCCAGGAGATCAAATTCATTATTGAAACAATGGGCAAAAGGTAGAGATATGTCAACTCAGTTCAATGTTGCATAAGTTAGAAGGAAAAATATCCCTAATGACTGAAAATTAACTGCTTACTGCATGAATCATCAGGAAGTCAACCAAAAGAGAAGATTCAACTCATACCATGGAATCATAGTTTAAATCGCAATATTAGATGAATACAAGTGTTTGATAAATTTGTGAACATTTTTACTTTTCAATACTGTAAAATTTATTATTCTAGATATTCGATTAAAAGTATCAGTACATATATGTAATATTAGTAACATCGGAAAATTACAAACAAGAATATGACATCTTTAAAGACATACATTTTTTTTATATTTACATCTTGTGACAAAACATGAATGTAGTGATTTAACTTGTCCAATTTCATACATGGATGACATTAATCAGAGTGAGTCTGAACTGAATTAATCAACATCTCTGAAAATCGCAAACAAAAAAAACTCTCTTTCTGTCCCTGAATGCAGGTATTCATATAAAGTACCAGTTATTAGTAAATCCTTTTTATTATATGTCGGCCCATGGGTGAATTTAATTTCTAACCTGTTATATTGTAAGTTTAAAAAATTGGCAGCCGAAATGTAAAATAGTTACCGAATTATGATGGGATTGAGCTTAAAATAAAGGGTTTTATGAAAAAAATCTGTTATGTCAGCATGTAAAATATGAATTTTTCATTATGTTTAAGATTAAAATTGAATCTTCTTTTCATAATTATCAACATTATTGTTGTGCAACATTATAATAAATAATTACTCGTTGTATTCATTATTATTACATTCATAATTATCCTACAAAATACTTTAACATCTTAAATGCTATTTTTTTAAAAAAGTTTGCTAGTATTTTATCTGTTAATTAGGTAGAATAAAATCAGTGTGATTTTTAATTTTTAACTGCAAATGAAATACTTGTATGATTTTTAAAAATGATAATTTATACTAAAAACCGAAACAAATGCGAATTCTAAAATAAAATTATATTAAAAGATATAAATTATATTTTTTAACTAAATTAAAAATTTATTTCGGCAAAATTATCAAATTTGAAGTATGAAAAATAACTCAGCATTGCTCTAGATTTCATTGCGGGAGAATTAGATGATAGACAATGCGGATATTTTTAATATAATTAAAATTAATAGTATATTGACCTTTTAAAATTTGTAGGTTTTGAGACCAAATTTGAAAGCTGTAATCACTATAAGGGAGAAAAAATTTTAGAAGACAATTAAGCAGGTACATGAAGAGATTTGTTTCCCGTACTTCAATTTTTAAAAAATCAAATTTTTAAAATTATAATCAAATAATTAAATCAATATCATGTATATTGATTTCAATATCAAATTTTTAAAAAAATAGAGTTATCATTAAGACTCTTACCTCATGGTCTCATGAACCTTATTCGTTGAGGAAGAAGAAGCAAATTGTGAGCCAGGATTTAGGAAATTTGATGTCACGAAATAATTAAAATTTCAAACTCTTTTACTTTTATGTACTTTATTTAATCTAATTTTGGATTTTTCCTTAGCATGATTCTGTTTAATTATGAAATCAATGCCAAATAGAATTACTGTCATTTGTAGAATAAAATATATAAAATCATAAAATAATCTTACGTAGAAGTAAATATAAAATTAGTCTAATTTTTTTTAAAGTACGATAACTAAATTGTCATTAAATAATCAAATAAATAGAAGTTAAAATTAAAATAGTGGCATGAAAGTCTTCGAACTATTAAATGTATTCTCCTATGGAACTTTTAATATGCATATGTCATATGGGATACTAGATCAAGTTTGGCTACATTGACATTATCTTTTGTATGAAATCCCATTTAGTATGGTATATTGTACAAATTAAATTTTTTTCAAATTTTAAAATGATTACATCTACGCCTTGGATTTCAATTTTCTATGTTATATCAAAAATTATTTATTTATTTGTGCAAGAACTTAATTCAAAATAAGTTTGATGTCTACCGTTCTTACATTTTTCATCAAATGTACATATATATATATACATATACATATATATAATATACTGAAAAATGTGTAATATGGAAATTATAAAAATGTTCAGAAGATGAGAAGATTATGATAGATGGGACGTCTAATATATTTTTTTAAATATAAAATAATAGATATGAATTTAAAAAAAATTAATAAAGAGAGCAGTGGTTCTTTGGAGAAACCAATCAGAAAGAAACATTGCTTTCTTAGCAAAAAATTATTTTTCGCCATTTCCCAATGCAAACATGAATTTTTGGTGTTTATATGAAACGTGTTGCTTAATATCAGCCAGATGCCACTTATATATATATATGCTCTTATAAAATGTATATATATTTTTCAGAGCATATATATATGTCAAATGTATATATATATATTCAATAAACCATAAATAGAATGTGAAGAATATTAAGTCAAAGTTTTACTTCTCTCAATGGTCAAAAATAGTCTATAAGTAGGAAAAATATTTATCATTTAAAGTACACGTAATTGTGGTTCATTTTTAATATTTTTAAATAGTTTTGGATTGATCTGTTGATTACATTCCGATAAATATTAACTTTAATCAAAATCGATGCTTTCTATTAGAGAAATCGCAAAAAATTCAATAATTTTTCAATCTTTCGGTCATGACGAATTTTCCGATAACCTATAATTATTTTCCTTCATTTGTACATCGTCCAGTTCAATTCCTATGTCAGATATGACGTCATCGAAAGCTCTAAAGAACTTCATCTCATCCTCGTAAGCTAAAAATTATTCAAAAGGTCGCAGTCGATCTCGCGAGAAATCCACGCCGGTAAGTTAAACACAGGAATCGAGTGTATGAATTGAGTTTAGGTGTAACAGAAAACATGAAGTGGCACATTTGCGTCATAGAAATTGGTGCCCGTGATTGGAGCTCATCTCGTAACAAGGTTGGACATATCCTGTTTTTCTTATCTCTCTGTCTTACTCTGGGTTGTTGTGTTGTTTTTCCTTTTATGATTACAAAAGAAAAGCAAAAATACCTAGTAAACTAATAAGAAGCATTTAAAAATGGAAAACTCGGATTGTTTAAATGAACAAGAATTAGGCAGAAGATGACATTTTACAAACTAAATAAATTTTTAATTTTTCAGAATTTACGTTTTTAAATAAGTTTCTTCAAGAAAACTTCAAAAGAACCAAAACTAGAATTTCATATGTAATACGGTCAAAATAGAAGCAGAATGTATTACCTTCACAACTTCCAGCGGTTTATAAAGATAAGTGCTGCAGCATGAAGCATCCAATATCCATGAAATCTAAATACGAACGTATAGCCAAACATTAAGAATAACTACAACTTAAAAAATTATATACTAAAAAGATAGAAAACTTTTAAACAGGCAAAATCCAGAAATCTTATACTATTAAGTAATTTTAAAGAAATTTTATTTAATACAACTAAGAATTTAAAAAGGAAATTAACATATTACATTGAAACTCCATACTTATATTAATTTTTTAAAAATTACAGTGAAAATGGCAAATGAAAAGAGATATAAAATGTAATAACTTTTGATCTTTATCTGTATTTATAAATAGTAATAATTATTTAGCGAGCTGTAATTTAATATTTTATCTTCAAAAACGATTCTTGTTTTTTATTAATAATTGTCTTTTTTAAAAGACATTTTTTTTGCCAAAAATATGAAATACCCATAGTCATTGGCGATCAACATGAAACCAGGCCATAAAAGCGTGTGGGTATGTAGCGTTAATTACCCGTTTGATAAGCATTGTTGAGAACGCAGAATAAAGTACAGAATTGGAGTCCTAGAAAGTACTCTGAGATATTTCAAAATAAATTGAAGATATTTACCTTTAAAAGACTAATCTTTTAAAGTTTTTCTAAACTCCAAAATCAAGATTATGATATCTAGATTCCTAATGCATGAATTGGTTATTCGCGATCTGACTCTACAGTTATTCCACACACTATTATCTAAAACCAAGAAATTTGATATTTTTTTAATATTATATGATTTTTTATTTCTTCAAAATAGGATTAGCTATTCGGTCAAAATATCTATTTTCCATAACTATACGCAGAAGTAGATAGAGATTAGTATGTTCTCCAAATGGACTGTCGTACTCACATGAATAAAAAAAATTGTACCAAAAATAAAATATTTTTTAAATTTAATTCATAAATAAGATAATATCAAATCGAAATGTAGGCATATTTATTAATCATACCATTTGGTATTCAAAATTCTTTTATACATAAATCAAATTTATATTTTCGAAATTACATTTATCAAAATCAAATGTTAAATAGCCCCAAAAAATTATTTTTCAGACAAAAGTAGCATTAAATTTAATGTAAATTTTAATTTACACTTAATTCATACATTCATATAAGAAAAAATATTTAAAGATGCCAATTCACATCATTGCATTTTATAGGACATATTATATATTTTATAATGATGAGTTTAAAAAATATAATTTCAATCTAATTTGAAAATCTTCGAAGTTTAAACTTCAATAAAGTGAAGTATTGTTGTCAGGTAATTTTAAAATTATTAATATAAAATAATTAAATGTTCTGCATTAATAAATTCGAATTAAATTAAAAAGGATCAGTATTCATAGGATTTAAATATCATACATTTACAAATTACTGTTCAACGCAGAAGCGAATCATCATCATCGTCATATTATTATTATTATTATTATTATTATGTATTTTAAAATTTTTTTTAATTCTTGATTTTATGCTTGAAAATTATTTTCACAGTGTTAAATATAAAATTAGCGAAAAATTGGAAAAACGGATATCATTTTTCAGTTTAATGTCTAACTCACGAAGACGATTAGAATTCAATTAATTAAAAAAAAACTTAAAAAGCTTTTCATAAATATCTGTCTTTATAAAAGCAAAAACTCTTGGTAAAGAAACTTAAATTGGGTAATCGGGAAGAGCGAATGACGTCACTAGGCACGAGGAATTTCTTATGACGTCGTACTGTAAGCCAAATGACGTCAATGATTAAATTTTAAATTTCAAAACGATCTAAGTGACTTAAGAAATTTGTGAATTTGTTGTTAGTTGGATCAGGTATGCCAAAAACTCTAATTGTATAACTTTTAAAAATTGACTCGTTAATTGATAAAAATTAATTTTTTAAAAAATATGAGTAAGTTTTTCAATTTCAATTAATTTATCGGCAAATACATTTGTTTGACGAGAAGTATTTTTTAAGAATTATATTCACTTAGCTCATTCCCGCTCTTCCTTTTATCAATTTTGATTTTAAAAATATCATATTAATATATAACAATAACTGTTTAACTTTCATAAGTTTTTTTGCAAGTTATATCGAAAAAGAATTCAATACTCATTAGAATTTATCAAAGGAGAATGGAGACAATTGCAGAATGTTGTTTCATTTTTACATTAAAATCTAAGCTGAAGTTTGAGAAAGTATCTTGAAATTAGGTCCAAGCACATGCGCAATGCTTTTCTTGGGGTCCTACACGTGTCGGAAAAAGCCCTTTAACAATTAAAAGAGGTCAGTAGGCCATTCAAGGATAGCTTCACGTGGAGATGACTACAATGTGAATGAACTAAGGGAAATTTTTCTTTCGTTGAGAAAAACTTGAATACTCCAGTCTTTATTCATGATTATAAAAATAAAAGGAGACTATAATATAAAGGGAAATTTCTTTTTTACATTATAAACTTTGAATTAATGAATATAAATGAAGTAAACAATAGTAAAAGTTTTAGCACTTAATGATTAAAAAAAGGTGCAGTAATTTAATTTATAAGAATTAATTCCTATAAAATCGAAAATTCCTATTTTCTACCAGTAAATAGGCAAAACAGATTCTGTAAAAAATAAAAGATACACCCGAAATTATAAAACTCATATTCACCCTCAGATTTACCTATAAATAAAAAACCATAATAAAATACTACATCAAAAATATTTAACGTACATTGTAAGATCTTCAAAACATTTTAAGATGTACATAAAATTAATTTAGCCAGATAGGTTTGATAATTATTATAATTTTATTCTTATCATAAAGAACTCATTTTATACTTATAAACATTTCAGAAAGTCATTTTGCATATAATTTTTTTAATATATTCTAAAAACGCTACTAACTAATATTTAATTAAATATTGATATAATCAAAAGTAACTAACTACTTATTAATTAGTGTTAAAAATACTCGGTATATTTTTTCAGATAGTTCTGTGCAAAAATTTAACACGTTTCATCGAGAATTAGTGGGAATAAATAATTTACCATTATTTTTAAATTTTTAAGGTTTTTTTTTGCAAAAAATATATGAAAAACTTAACTTTGTTTTTAAAATAATGCTGTATTAGAATTTTAAGTAAAAGATTATAAGTTATGTTATCCCTTAATCTAATAATATATAGATTAATGAAAAAGTTAAAATTTTATTTTTAATAATATATACGAATTTTAAGACTTCAATGATTTCTATGTTGCGTGAATTATAACTCAACAATGAAGAAATTATTTAGAAATTAAAGGAAAATAATTATATTTTTACGTAGTAAGATAAAACAATAAAATTTCCATATTGAAAAAAATTTGGAAAAATTTTGTTGTATCATTTCGACTAACAACGAGAATTATTAAGAAAGGCCTAATGGTTTGCGATATTAAAAAGACTTAAACTGCTATGTTTATCTTATGGGTGATACTGCCTCTGTGAATAATAGCTTGTCAAGATGTAATGACGTCATTCGAACACGTGTGAAAGGCTATTGCGCACGTGCAAACTTCCAAATCATTCATGAAATAACACTTGGGGATAGAAAGGGAATAAACGAATTTCTATTTTTATGTCATATTTTTTTCTTTTTTAATATCTATAATTGATATCATAAATTGGTTTGAAATGGTTTTTAATATATAGACATTGTTAATATTTTTGTGATATTTTTTACATATTTTTTGGAATTTTCGATAATTGCAAATATTGTAGAAAAAATAATGATAGGACATTCAATTCCAATTTAAAGTGGCGGTATATAAACCGAAAAGTCAGTTTTAGCACTGCCATTTTTTTATTTTAAATTATATAAAAAAAAATTTCAAATTTTAATTTAACAAAAATTATAAATTAGTTTTATAAATATATCTTCTATTTATTTTTTTGATTAGACTTGATGTAACAAAAAAATGGATTTAATAGCAGTCTAAATTGTTAGCTTTCATAAAAAAAAATAAAATTGTGTTAAATTTTTTTCACTAAATACCTTAAATTTCACTTTTTGAGAAAATATGTAATTTATTTATGCTAAGCGAAGTTGTCTGTATTACTTCTGTCCTGCCTTCAACATCGATCTATAGTTTTACAAATCATTTAATCTAATATATTTTTCATCAAATGTGGGGATATATTCCTTTTGCCTGTCCCTTTTTTAAAAAATCCCATTAAAAAACAAATTTGAAGCTCGATTTTGAGACTGATCTCCTGAAAGATTAAAATATTCAATTAAATTTGTGATAATTTAACTGTCATATTTATTCTGCACCATTGAATTCAGGTTCACTAAAGTTTTTCTTCCGTAATTCGTTGGACATGAAGTTATTAATCCGAAATATTATACTCTGGAACGTTGATGGACCTCTTTCTTTCCGTATTTTCACGCTATAAATTTTTCCACTTTGTTCCAGCATTTCGTCACCTTGAAAAGCGTTTCCTTGTCCGGTGAGAGAGTTTAACAATAAGATCACAATTTATTGGGTTATCAAAAACTGAATAAAATCTAAACTATGCACTTGACTTTGACTTTCATTCCTCAATAAATTTCGTTTTGCTCCTTGAAATCAGCTTAGATCGTGCAGAAAAATAGCAACATAGGAAGGCTATAGCAGCCTTAGTGTCAACTTCTTTCATTCGCTAAAATATACGTGTAATATAATCTGGTAAATATAAGAACAGCGATATTTACAATGGAAGATCGTTTTTTGACTTTATCACATTGACAATATATTGGCCAATAAATAAATTTTTTAATTTGTAAATCCTTACTGTCAAATAATAAAGTGTTAATAGATGTTAATGTTTACATTACAAAAGTATTGTTTGAATCGATAGGAATAAGATTTTATATGAAAAAAGTACTTAATTATATAATATTATATATATAATTATAATATTTAATATAATATAATATTATATTCCATGAATTTAGATATTACTTTTTATAACATTAGAATAATTTTTGATTTTCTGTCATCATTCTTTTCAATGTTTAAAAAGAATTTTAATGTTCAAAAAGTTATTTATATAAAATAGAATCTGTATAGAAATATTTATTATTAAAAATGTAATAAATAAAAACTATTACTCAAAATTTTTATATATAAGGTACAAATAAAAACTTACATATACTTTAACGGTAAGCAATACAAAAATATGGAGATAGTACATAAAATTATAATTTAAATATATATAAAACTTTTCAACTTAAACAATAACAATTTTTAAGAAACTAAAATTATTTAGTGCTAAATCTTGATTTTCTTCATTTTGAAAGTATAAAAAAATTAAATTTGATTAAAGTTACTCGTATTTAAAAAAAAATACATTTCCCTTCATATGTAATATGATATTTTTTCGTTTAACTTATATGTTCGCTTTTTAGAATAGTGTATTTAATTACCTGCTTATGTCATTATCACACTGATTATGCAATTAAAGCAAACTTATCTTCTTAGGCACAAGAAAAGTTAGAATATTTTTATTCACACATAAAATAATTATATTTTCCATTATGTATAACCGTATCCAGTATTGGGTAAAAACATTATTGGTTGGAGAATAATGCCGTATATTTGTTTAAAACAAGCTGATGAAGGAGTGATTAGTAACCTGAGAAAAGAAATAGATAATACTGATAAAATTATTATAACTTCCATCTTAAATTAACATTATTTGCTGATAGAAAAACGTTAGGATGAAGTACGGGATGAAGTAATCTTAATCTCTTGTATATGTGTATGGAATAAATGCTTATGCATTTTTTATAATAATAGAACATTAAGATTTTTTGCAAAAATATCAAGTCTCAAATGCTTCTTTAAATTATTTAAAATATATACTTCCAAAATAAGTAACATATAAGTTATTAAAAAATTTGCTGGATATAAAATATAACTTATCGATTTTCCGATAATGAAATTGTTATTCACCGAAAGATTATAGTTTTAAATCATAGGAAATCTCATTAATTATTTGGGTTTAAGTCTTAAAAGAATAGTTCCTGAAGTTTCAGATATATCTCGTTAGAAATACTAAAAAATTTTCTCTACGCTGAAAACATTTTATATATAAAAATATTCCACTTTTTATTTCTGGTAAAACGTTTAAATAGAAACTTAATTATAATAACAAATATTTTACTATTATTTGATTACGTTATATAATTTTATAGAATTTTTTAATTTTTTAAATTCTGAAGTGCAGAATGGAATATAATTTTTCATTTCTTAAAGAGTTTAAATGAATATTCTAATCTTTTTAAAAATTTGTCCCTAGGAAATTTATATGGTTTCTTCCACGTGTATAATTTCTCATTTTTAGGGCTTCGGTATTTCCTGCTCGTTTTATTTTATAAAAAATATGATATCGTTAAGGACGCCGTAGAACTGTCTTATAGAATACAAAGAGTATGATATTTAATTTAAAACAAAGTATATTTCCTTTTGGTTTATTTTTCTGCGCAAGCATCCCATTACTTGTGACAATGTAAATATTACCCGAACGGGTAATGCAGTACAAATACTGCAGAAAATAAAATGCAGTACAATTAATTACCACAATTCTTTGGCACCTTATTTAACCATTATAAGACAAGAAGTGACTGTGAATGTCTCGTATAAATTATTCTTAACTGTTTCCTGAGAATAATTTACTTGTCATACATCTGATTGTTAACATTTGCCTTATTAAACAAATAAGGTTTTCTAAAATATCGAATTTGAAGGATTAATTACAGATACGAGTCAAGGAAGTAAATATGAAATTAAGTTTTCAACGATTTTATAAGATATTTTAAAATCCGCGATATACCAACATTTTATATTTTTTTAAATCTGAAAATGTCTTCAATTCGAATAGAAACTGTTCTATTAATGATTTTTTTAAAATGTAAAAAGATAGTACAATATATCACGTAACTATTTATCGGTCTTCAAAATTCTTAAATTAAATTAAGGGGTATTTGGCGTAGGGGATAAAAACACGATTAAATGACGAAACCTGTCCATTCTATGTTTAAACATTATACGGTGAAGTGGTAAAAAAATAATATTTTGACTATATTTGAAACGATACGGTACAAATTTTGTTAAAAAGTAGTAAAATGAATACATGTGTAATAATAAAAAATAATTCATGTCATCAATTACCTGTTCTTTAAGTTTGAATAAATAACTATTTAGATAAAACAATATGTAGATATCAAGTATGTATATTTAAATTATTAAATTTTTCTTTTTGAAATAATGTAAAAAATATTTTAATTATTATTATTATTTGCATCATAATATATTTTTTAAAGTTCCTTTCTTTTATAAAACGAGCAATAAGATCTTTTAAACTCTATGCCATAATAATAATTTTCTTAACTATATTAGTTTTTTATTTATAAAATAAAAAATTCTATTCATTTGAACTAGGTAATATGAAATCGTTCGTGAAAAACTAAAAATTTTTACCATGTTTCTCTAAGGTCAATATAATTCTTCCTTATAAAATATTTAATTCTTCCTTGCTCATTATTATTTATGGTCAATTACTTTCATTAACTTTTATAGCTGCAATTTTTTTTGTTCAAAATCATAATTGTTTTTATAATTATTTTTAATTATACATTTCATTTTCAAAAGCATCATTTATTTCAACGACTCATCTTAATGGTAATATTTCCAATCTTTTTAAAATTTTAATTTGTCCGTTCATTTATCAAATTTGGGAGTTAATAATAATTTTGAAAAAAACAATTAATTTAAGTCCTGAAAAATAGAATATTTAGAAATATATCATTTCCACGATTCATTCATATCAGGTTTTAATAAAAACATTCAAAATTACAATTTTTACAAAATCTTTTCCTTTTTAATACTATCAAAACATAAACCGATCTAAAGCTGTATAAGAAAAATATATTACTAATTTTGAAATAAATCATTCATCTAATATCAAAATTTCCCAAATAAAAATATAAAATTAACCTAAATTATTTTAATTATCATTTTAATAATGAAATTGAATATTATTTTTTTTGATTAGTTGTTTAAATTTTAATTATCTAAATTATAAATAGTGAAAATTTTACTCGAATTAACAAACTGATTTTTAAAAGGAATTAATTGTTTTATTTTTTGCATGTAATATTTAGTATAACTCATTCATGTTAGAAGATAAATTGCTCACAGTAAATAACATCAATGTATTTTCTCTTTATTGAAATTTATTTTTTGTTTATTTATTGTAAGGCTCTAATTTCAGTTTCATACAGTGAAACTTATGTCTTAATCCATACAACTTGTTTTCTGTGATCGTAAATGCATTCAGTTGATGAATTTTTGTACGATTGTTTTTAAAAATAAAACTGTTGATTTTTTTTTTCTTTTTAGATGAACCTGGACTTTTATTTTGCAATGACTGGGGAAACTTTTGCTTCAGGTTAACAATCATCCCAAAGATGCAACTTCATATTCCTGACTTTAATATATGTGACTTGACGAATACGTAAACAACTCTAAATGGCAGAAAAGTTTGATTGAGCACCTACAGCAGCTGCTGGACACAGCCCAAGATTAGAATTAAAACTCTTGTGCGTGTGTTAGCAGCTTATTGTAGGAGTCTCTTCCTCGTTCATCAAGAATCTGCCAACCTTAAAAAGCAAATTTTCCGCAAAAACAGAGGAATCATTACATTCGAGCAACATCCAAAATACATTATAATTGATAGCAGCTGATTTGAATGTTTTTAAATTTAAATTCATCAGATATCTATTTAAAATTTTTTTTATTAAGATTATTAAAAAGTACAGTAATTGATTTAATTTATTATTAATACATAGCTTATAATTTTCATTAAATTTTAGTTTATTTTAGCATAAAAATTGCAGTTTTAAGTTTCGAGATAGATAAAGTTGTCTTTTTTAAAAGTAGTATGTGTAAAAGTAAACTATTGTTTTATTGTTCAATATTTTTTAAATAATAATGAAAATTAATGTAACATTTAACATGAATTACAAATTTAAAATTAATTCTAATTGGTGCATAAAATTTTTAAGTCAATATTTTTTAATTCTCACAAGTTTTTCAAGAATTATAATGTTATTTTTTTTGTTTGTTTTATATGAACAATTTTATTTATTTATTTCTTGTATGACTGTGGTGTTTTGACAAGTACATAATTGAAATTGTCACAAAAATTATTAACATTAATTACATTATCAGATTTTTTTTAAAACCAAAATTAAGGGGTTTCGATGAATTTTCCTAATCTACTCCTTCTTCCCTTGAGAAGTCAAGAAATTACTTTTTAATTTGTTTACGTTATATAATATTCATATAACATTTCCTTGTAGAAGACATTTAAGATTAATCATCTTCCGCAAAAAATATTGATCTTTCATAGCGCAATTTCGTAAAAATGCAACCTAATATCAAATTAGATAATGAAATAAAGTTGACCGTTATTTAAAACTTATAATGTAACTGGGGAGTACTTGTTAATCGACAAATATCGATGTTATTTTCGACAAGTCGATTTTCGATAAATCGAAATCCTTTCTTGTGACAGGTTATTTTATGATGATTTTATTTTGAATAATTATGTCTGAAGAAGGGGATTCATTATCTCCTCGCCTTCATGTTTACAGTATTTCCTTTTGCGATCGTCCGCTTGATGAATATTTTAGCAGAGGCGCAGAATCATTAATCGCTGACTCTAGAACCACCGAAGTGGCAGAATTTCAACCTGATCCTGAATCATCTACAGATGATGTTTTAACTTTTGCAAGGTAAGGGAAATACAGATTTTTAAGTTATTTGCTTTGTTAAAAGAAACTACGATTATTTTATCATGTTGTAAATATTCAGTGTTATAATTCATATTGAATAATAAAATTATTCAGAGTATAAATTTACCCATAAAAATAACTATTTTTTGTAATCTTTTTTTTGTGATTAAAATGTTTCATGTTACACTGCATATTTAGAACAACCAATTATTAATTATACCATAAGACTTCTCAAAAATTTTCAGCTTTTTTGTTTCTCATATATGATCACTTGTTTTATTTTATTCAAGTTGAGTTCTCTAAATAATAATGGTGAATATAATAATAATAAATTTATATTAATAAAATAATAAATAAATTATTAATATTATGGATTGAAATTATAAATTAGAGTGCTAAAAACTTCTTTTCTTTTTTTTATGCTATGTTTATAACTTTTCCTCTATTAATAGAATTTTGTGACTCAAAAATTAATATTTTTTCTTATCAAATTTCTTTAAGTAATATCTTTAATGTGAAAACTACTTATTATTTAAAAATATTTATAATATCATTATTTTTTTTATTTGAAATAAGAAGGATGTTATGTGCTAGATTTTCAAATTTTTCAATTTTATATGTATAGATTCATGATTTGAAACTTAATTTTAATTTTTAAATTAAAGTAGACAAAAATATGTTGTTTAAAATTTCTAATCAGATTCCCAATCATATTAATCATAATTAAATTTTAATTTTCTAGCAATAAAAACAATTTCTTATTTAATCCCCAGGTAATCTGATGTTATTTTTAAATTTTTTTTATATCGAAATTAAAATTGAAACTATCTATTTCATTTAAATAATATTTTTGCAATAAAGCAATTCAGTTGTAAGTTTCTTTAAATCAGAGATATTTAAATATTTACTAAGAAGAAATTTCAAGAAAATAATTCTTAATCTTGAAAAATAATGAAAAAAAATTTATTTTGTTTTGATTTTACAAGAATAAAATAAAACAAATTTTCAAAAATGATTTTATTTAAATTGTATAATCTTTTTTCATTTTAAAATTTTTTAAAGTAACATTTAAAATACAAAAAAAAAACATTAATTTTTTTAAAAAGATATTTTTACCAAATATCTAAGTCTGCTTTGATTTATTATTTTTTTACTTCAGAAACAAAAGTTATTTAAGGGATGTATGGAATAAAGTAGGTACATTTAAATCATTTAAGTAACTAATATAACATTTAAAAAATTTTTTAATGGGAAAATGGAATGAAAAATTTGTCTTGTATCATTTATAAAATCAGCATTATTATAAATTTATTGATTATATCATTCATGTATTGTTTCTTTGTAACACAAGTCTGTGGATGTTACATAATGCTGCACTGTATGGTTGCGTTTAAGTATTAATCTTTGACAAAAAAAAATTCTTCATAAAATTTAAAGGTCTTTCTGCTTAAATTGCTTCATTCAGTTGATAGGTTTTCATAAGCTAAATATTAAATTTATTTACGTAAGCTAAGCGTTTAAAAATTCATCTGAAATTGAATTTGGCGCAATATTAACCATCCAATCATGGCGAATATTCTGACAAGTTCCGCTGAAGTAGACTTCAATATTTCTTTATAATTTTTTTTTGATTCGCTCCCACCCAAAAAGAAATTAAATTAATCATGTGTACATCATAATTAATCAAGGTTACTTCTGTGTATTTCTGTTTGGTACGGTTGTGACACTAGGATTTAAGTGCCACAATTTTTGGCGTTTTTTCAGTCGTAGTTCTTCATGTGATTTGTTTAAGACTTCCAACCAAATATTTATTTTTATCGACAACTCCAGTGTTTACGCAATTGTCATAGATGGATGTATCAATTTTATTGTAAGTAGTTTTTAAATTACAATGATATAATAAAATATTTGTAAAATATATCTTCGTTGTATCGCATGTTTAAATCGAAATATTATGCCTAAACAGTGTTTTAAATAATAAATCTTTATATTTTATCATAAATAAAAAGTATTTTTCATTTATCTCAGAATTTATATTTCAAAATAGTGGGATTTTTAAAATTTTTATTATCCAAACATCATACCCATAATTTTTTTCCGGTAATGAACCGATAGATTTAGCTCCTTGAAAAATGATGTATTATATAACTAGTCTTACATTTAACATGATTCGCATTTGACAATTTGAAGAAATAGAATTTTATAATACATGCTTTTAATTTATAATACATAAGTAAGTTTCTCATAATTTAAGACATTATTACTTTTTATTGTTTTAAGTGAAATATATTTTATTGTTTAAATATTATTTCACTGTAATATATATTTTGCGAATAGTTTACATGCTTATTAAAATATTTTACTTAATTATGTGGTGCAGCAAAATAAATTATACATGAAAGTATTTAAAAGATTAAATTTCAAAAATTCTGTGGAACGTTAAAAATAATTTGAAAAGATAAATTAAAGTAAGAGAAAATAAATTCAGCAGTTTTTTCAGCAACATTCTCGTTTGTGACTTATTTTAGGAATGTTTCTTTAGACAAGATTCTTCCTCATCTTATTTAGGTGTCATAAAACTCAAATTCTAAGTCAATTACAAATATATATCTTATTCCGTAAATGAAAATGTTTTGCTAATACAGATAATGATTCATTTAAGGAAGTCTAGTTGCATCATATAAAAGTGACAACAAATCTAAATATAGGAAATGCTAGAAATAATGTCAAAAGAAATTTATACTGTTACATAGTATTAATGTATTGAAACTGTTTGATTAAAAAATCTAACAGTCAGGTATTAATTCCTTGATAAAAGTAAAAATATGATTGAGTTTTTAAAGTTCGCCTATTTAATGGAAAAAGATTTTAATAATTTCGTTTTTTGTAATTAAATTTAAAAATTATTCGAAATTTGAATATAGTAAATACATGTCATTAAGATCATTAATTTTATTTGATTAATATTAATTTTAGCTAAAGAATAAAATTTAAAAAATTTTGAAAGCAATAATAGAAAACAATTCAAAAGATTTTCAATTTTTATTTTTTGGCTGATGTTGAGATTTTTTTTTAAAATTTGCCTTGTTTTGAACAAAAATTCAATTAAATATAAATTATGCAATACATATTTTATGTATTGATAGTTTTTATTTACAAAGACATTCAATATGATGTGTGTATTTGGGTTTTCATGATTAAAGCATAAAAACTAAATTTTCCGAACCAGGATGACTTGGCTAATCAAAAAATTATTCAAATCGCGAAATAGGTTTATAAATTTTTGCAAATGTAATTACGTTTATACCAATATTATTACAATTGTCATATAATTTTTTTTTAAAATACATTTATAATCAGATAATTAAAATATTTATTTTTTATTTTAATAAGTCTCTTCCTGCTGAACCGGAAGTAGATGGTAACTTATCTGTGACGCAGATATTGTAAGAAAATCTGATATTACAAAATTAATATAACTTTTTTATAACTTATGATTTACAAATTAATATTCAATACTAACTTATCTGTTTTCATAGTAATCAATTACTGCAACATTGCATGTTCTTGTATAAAAATTTTGACCTTTTTATAAAGAAGATATTAAGTTAAATTTTTCTTTAATTCCTGCATCCGAACTAAATTTATTTAGCTATTTTTTTAATATTTTTTTCATAAAAGAAAATTCTCATGGATGTTTTAAAAAGATTTTTGTTTTGATCCCTATTTATTTTTGCCTGATTCAAAACTAATTTCGTCCCCTATTAATTTTTAATAATGGTTAAATTAATCTGTTTCATTTCCAATGATCGTTTTTCCTTTGTTCATAGCTTACGATGCTTTACATAACTGTTGTCAAGCATACAACTCATTAATTCGTTTGAGACTTCTGCAACAAAATGAAAATTCTCGCTAAATCCGATCATTTTTTATACAATGCATAAAAATTAACATCCTGATTTATAGATCCTGCTATTTTATAAATTAGATCCATTTTATTAATCACTTCAAATCGATTAATAGTTTCTTTATTTCATGAATGTAACTTGATTTATGCTTTTTTAAGAAGAAAATTTTGATATTTATCTAACAGAATTGTATTAATCTTTAGCCTCTTCCGTGTTCTCGGTCCGAAACCCTAACTTATTTTTCGTAGCTATCACTGAAAAATTTATTTATCTCCCACGGATATGTATTTGCGGAATAAAGCTGTTTGCTGAATAGAATTTTTTTTACGCAGATCGGCTGATTAAGATGGCAAAGCAAAAGATTCGGGAACACTCGGAAGTTTATGTGGAAATTTGTCGAAGCAGTTGTTTTAAGGCTTTTCCCGTGATCTCAAAATTTTCTTGAAATGCAGTCATTGACAAAAGCCTTCACGATAAATGGTGTTAATTAAAGATCTGGAAGATAAAGATAGACCATCTGATTACTTTCTGTTAACTTTTCTCTATCGTAGCTATATATTCATATATATTAATAATAACATACAACATCATGTATATAATGACAATTATATATTCATATATAACAATTATATACTATTCGTATATTAAAATTTTCGAGCGATTCTTTATAACTTCATAAAATTGCACTTATTTTGGCATGTGATTATTCAAATTGCGAAAGCGACCGCAGTGTTCGAAGTTTAAAACTGCATCTTTAATCCAAGGAAGAATCTTGTAATGGAAGTAAGGAAAACACAGTTCTTCTATACATTTGAGATTAGATAGTTCTAAAAGGAAGCTTTCCCAAGATGATTATTATGGTTATTTTGAACCAGTTCATTGGTTTTACGAAATGAATAAAACAGGGTAAGGAGCTTAATTGAGGCGAAAAAATTTGTTTATAAAGCTTCACGAGTTTACAAAAATATCTTCCTTATAAGTTTTGCAGTAGCTTTTCTTTACGTATGTATATAATCACATTATAAGAGCTCTTTGGTAATCACTTTAATAGAAATTTTCATTGCATTATTACAAATTAAAATTTTTTTTTTGTATGCAGACATTTAATTTATAAACGTAAGTAAATATTCAAGCATATCAATTAAGTTTTATTTATAAGAATTTCTTTGTAAATAATCAACATGAACTTGCTATTATTTTCTTGATATTAACTTCAAACGTTTAGAACTTTTTAACTTTGAAACTATTTATTTTTTAATTAATTTAAGGTTGAAGAAAACAATTGTATTTGTTTTCACGGTCATATTCTGAAATCATTAGCAAAATTTCTTTTATTATCTTTGCATATTGACAGATTTATTAAGTGAAATATTTATATAAGTTTAGAACGATATATTTATTGAAAAAATATTTTTTGCTTTACCACGAATGCGTAGATGGAAAATATTTGTGCGAGCGTAAATGGACATAATTTGTTAATGATATGTTAGTTTTGATTGTAATATAAGAAAGTATGTATTGTGCATAATCTGGTCAATTCTTAAGTTTAGATAATTTTAATTAAGGAAATAAGGCATTCTCACTTTTTAACTTTAGGAAGTTAAGATTAGTAAATTGACATTTTTGTTAACAGCTGAGTAAAAAAAAAAAAACGAAAAAGAAGTGACGAAAAATTATTCCTTAAATGTCGCCGCCACTGTTATGTAGAAACTATTTGAATATTAAAGAATATCTTTAATATACACTTTTTAAATTTCGGCCTGATTTTTGAGATTTTGAACTTACGTTTAAACTTTATATATAGATATGGGACGGATTGTGCATATGGACAAGAAAATTTTATCTTCTTCCGTGCGACTTTTAAATGAATTTCGAAATCGTTAAAATATATTAGGTACCATACCGTATAAATGCATCGATTTGTATGCGAGCATATGCATATTGAATACGATATACTTTCACTGTATATTCTCATCCAAAAGCTGGTGTTTTTCGCTCGCTCATTCAATCGAGCTCGGATAATATATTATTTAATAAGTTTTATGTCTTGTCGGTTTCATATTGAACCTGCAAGGATTTCATAATGTTTTTAGTTTAAACAAAGGAATCGTATGATTTATCCAAACCGAATATTTACTGTAGATTCCTGAAGAGTTTTGAACTAGCGTGTTGACAGAAATGGAAGAGGGAGGGGTGAACGAATATTTTTAATGATACAGATGAGTCATGTGTGTTTAAACACAGTTATCTAATTTCATAATAATTATCATATTTGTATCAGGTAATCTTTAGAAAAAGCAACTCAGACGACTGATCTTATATTATTCGATTGTATTATAATTCGTAGAAGAAAATGATCAGTATAACATATAAATTACTTATAGCTATGACAGAAATGGCAAGAACTTCACACTGTGACTGTTGTGGCAGCAAAGTCAAATACGACTTTGGGCGGATTCTTCATTAACTTTCTTACAATAATAAAGGAAGGGAAATGCCTTTAAATTAATTCGGCCATTGCTTTAATCGAGGAATTGTGAAGAAAAAACTCTCGACAAGGCGAAACAATAAATTGAAATATATTTTGACAGGTCAGGAAATTATTTGTGAAGGAAAAAAATGACTAATGCTTATATTTAATAAAAGTTTACATGATTTGAAAAAAAAAATCGTAATGCGGCTATTAAGGCTAAGAATTTATAACTCTAAAGCAGTGCTGAAATAAATTTCCTTTTAAAAATTTGTTAAAAACACGTATTTATTGTAATTAGACTATAAGTGAAATTATATCTATTTAAGGTAAAAAAAAGTTATTTTACCATAAAGCTATCGAATGATCACAATACATAATTTTCTTCAATTCATGTACTAAAATATTTTGGATTAATGTAAAATATGTTTTATTTTATATAGATTAATTAAAGACTAAAATTATTCGATTTTCTAATGTATTGATTGATTTTTACAATGTTGTTCAACGAATGATTTATAAATTGATTTTTGTTCCCATACCGATCATTTGTATAATATTCAGAAAGTGAAATGTTCCTAATACTGTATTTCTGTGTCTTTTTTAGATGAATATATTATCACGGTAATCCGCTTAGAGGAGAAAAAATAATCTGCCTATTATTTATAATACAGAAATTACACTTACGTTTGAAACAGAAATTTTATTTTTAATTACATTAGTTACATATTTTAGAGAACATTTTTTAGCTTTTCCTTGCGTAAATATAAACTTTAAAATTTATTTTAATTTTACTAAACTTTTGTCTTGTTAAACCTTTTCGATGTCATGGTTGAAATAATGCCAAAAACAACAATAATTTCCTTCATCACGAATACATATGTATACGAACATAAAATACATTTTTGATTTCCGACAGGTTCGTAATTTTTGGGTTTGAAAAGTTATAGTTTGTTCCATAAACATAATATAAGAGATAGATATCGGTATTGTCGACATTAGCAACTTTTATTTTTTTCCGCTCGAAGGTTTTTGAAAAACAGTACTGCAAATGTTCACTTCTGGTTTGAACTGACTTTTTTCTTTTTTTATTTATGAAAATTCTCTGACAAAGGTTGGTTTCGTCCACGATTTTCCACAAGGGAAACACACTCCCAAAATAGTAACCCATTAAATTCAATCTTTTTTAACATACAAATTTTGTCATTATTTAAGAACACGACTCTATAAACGGTTATGTGTTGTCCATTTTTCGAATAGAATGACAAAATTTTAAAACTTAACCAATAAAATTGAAAATTCAATTTAGGTAAGCAAAAGCCCTCTGCCAAAGCCTTATTTTCAAAAGTGGATTTGCAAAAAGGGCAAGTGCCCCCATCTAAATTATATAAATGCACGCAGCAGCAACGCTCTATTTTTTACATACTTTGTAGTGGTTTGAATCGTATTTTAATCTTGCGTAATCTGCATTACGCGCCTGACGTTACGATATTGGGATTATTTGTCTACTTCAAAACATTTAATTGTTGTATTTTTAAGTAGTATAGAAAAGAAAATTTTATTTACAAAAATTTAATTTATTCAATCGTCATTTTATCTGCGGAGAATTCCGAGATAATGTTCGTAAGTTATGTAAGTCATCATGAGGCGTTATCACAGCCGCAACATGGAAGGTGAAAAAGCTTTGCTTCTGTGAGTATTTTTGGATTTCTTCTCCTTCGAACGACGAGTTTCCCATCGCGGGAAAACAACTCGAGCGCCCCAGAAAAAATGACTAAATGGGAATATTTTTTTCATTCTTCAGCAGCGATAAAAACAACTCCAGTTATGGCGGAGACGGCGGAATCCTCAAAGGGATCGACAACCTGGCGACGAATCCGAAGAAAGTGCTTTACTGCATCCACGGCAACATCAAAGACTGCTGCGGATTGACGAGCATAGCACAGAACGGTACTGGATCGCAGAGGAACAGTTTATCAGATTATGGTAAGGACATTTTCTGCGTTGCCAACTTAAGTAAGTTTTCACCCGAATAGCCTGCAGCAGCAGACTATTCTCCCATTATCTTTATCGACTGGTTCTTCGAAAGCAATTAATATATACGAACCAGCTTTTGCCTGATGCAAAAGTTCAAAAAAGTGGTTGAAGAATGTTAATTTCCGTGGTTATTTTTCCCGGGGTCGATCCTTTATAAAGTGAAAGCGAAATGTAAAGAAAAGAGCTCGATCATCGGCGAAAGCCCCGATTAAAATTTTTTACTTTTTAGCCGAAGTGTAAAATCGTTTGCACTTATTTAAAATTGAAAAATAAAATGAAGTTTTTGTTTTTGTCTCTTGATTTTATCTCATTTTTTTTTGTTGTCGAAGCATTTTACCAAATTTTCCGGTTGGGAAAATTTGAATTTCGTTACACATCTTGAAAAGATTGGCTTAATTGCCATTTTCATTTTGAATATTCAATAGTATGAGTTTGAATTTTGAAACAAATGTGACGGGAGCATCTTTTCAATGGACGGTATTAAGTAATTTTTTAAGTCTTGTTGAAGTTTTGTTGCATTTACAAGTTTAGAGCCAAATGCTTAACCAAAAGTAAAATGAATTGTCAGTCACGTATTTGCTGACGGTGAAGATTCCTTTCCTCATGTAATGTTTTACATATGAATTGCAAGATTGAGAATTTTATTACTGTAATCAGGAATTTAAAAATTTCCACCGATTAAAATTCGGTATGTTTAATTAATGAAATTTTTTTTCCATAACGACAGATGCAGGCTTTTGCACGTTAATAATGATTGAATGAATCGATCTGCGTGGATTTTATTTTCAAAGTTATTGATTCGCATTTCATTTTGCAAAGAGCTGAAACTAGACTTAGGAGCTGCGACCGAAATTGATGAATTGAACGTCAGTTTAATTCCAGATAATGACCACTGCCACATAAGTGCCATCCCCCATACGGACACACGGGCACGGAGGAAGCTCATCATAGCCTCCATACTCTGCGTATTCTTCATGGTGGGTGAAGGCGTCGGAGGATACCTTTCCAACAGTTTAGCAATAGCAACGGATGCCGCCCATCTGCTGACGGATTTCGCCAGTTTCATGATCAGTCTTTTCTCCTTGTGGGTGGCCTCACGCCCTGCCACGAGGCGAATGTCTTTTGGTATGTCTTCCATTTCATAGGTGTAAAGAGTGCCCAAGAATACGCAGGAATTATTTCGATTTCTCATTTTAAAAGATCAAATACCAAGGGGTATTTGTGGTTTTCCATTTCAGTCGATGTTCAGCCTATCTTTTTTTGTGGCGGGAAGAAGCTTTTCATGGGTCTCCGCCGCCCTTACCAAAGGGAGTGTGGGACTCATCTTTATCACAGGGAAGTTATTCACCAAAGACTCATGAGTCGCTTGTCGCACTTGTTTTATACAATTCGGAGTCTGAATGGTAAAATTCGAAGCTGTAAAGGAACAATGAAAATTTGTCTTTTTTCTTGACTTCAGTTTTTTAAACAGCCACCGAAGCTCACTTCCACCTCTGTCACCTTGTGCGTTCAGCCACCGTCTTGTCGGGTTTCCTATTTTTGGCTACTTCCTTTCCTCGATCACTGTCCGATTGTATGCTTCAAATCTGACGAAATGGTATCTCCAGTCACCGCTTGAGCCATTTTAAGTAATGAAAGGCGCTTGTTTAGCGTGTGGTATGCTGTTTTCCCGTGCGCAACAAAATTTTCGCATTGCGCCTTATACATTCAGGCAAGGACCGATCATAAGACCGTGATAAGTGATCATTTATGTTAAATCGTAGGTTTGTTCGCCATGGCCCGTCTTATTTCATTTGACAGTTATCTGGGACAGTTCTGTGTGATCCAACAGATCACAGACAAATGTTCTCTCCTTCACCCAAGAATAAACGTGGCGATTTTGTTTCTCTCCTTCCTTCTTTTCTCTTTTGTTCTCTCTAAAATCTTATTTTGGCGCTTTCCTCGGCTCCTTAGTGTTGCCTTATGTAGACTCTTCCTTAGTCTGGGCCTTGAATATCCAAGAGTACCGCAATTATTTCAAATATCGGTATTGCGCATGCTATTCGCAATATATTTTTTGCTGCCTTTTAAGTTATTATCGCGAAGACTGCCTTTCCGATTCTTTTCCGTAGCTTAACCGGTGCCTCACACATTACCAATCCAAATTTCATATTTCAGTATAACAGTTTAACTCTTTTGAAACAGTCTCGTTCGACATTGTCAGCATCATTGTACAAGTACCCTTTTCGGCATTTGGGACCACCCAATACAAATATTCTCTGACTGCTTATTTGTATATATAGGGTAACCAAGAAATTTAATCAGTTGGCGTAATTCAAGGATGCTTCCTTCCTCTATTGTTACCCACAGGTTTCATAATCGATGCGAAACGTTATAATCTGCATTTTTTTGGGTCATACATGTGAGCTTTAATTTAATTAATAATTCATATATATGTGAGCGTAATTTAACGTGATGTTCGTCGTGATCTCGGCTTTGAACCCTAGCATTGTGCGCCACTATCTTAGCCACTATCATCAGTGCGCCATCACCAAGAAAAACAACATGCGCGTCCCGTAGAACCAGCATCAGCAGGAGGAGAAATAATGCAATATTCCGTATAATGGGCCCGATTACGTTCTTTTTGATTTAAAAATGACACTTTTTTGGCAAATAGAAATATCAGACTCTTACATATTAAGAATATCTTATTACATTAAGATATTGTTGATCTTATTAAATCAACCAATGCTCTAAGCAAATGCAGGAGGACAAAAGAGAAATATAACAACTTGAATCACTTGTACATGAATTTAGAGAAAATTTTTAATTTCTGTTAAAATTCATATACTTTATTACGTTTACAGTTTGTATCATTGTAAATGTGCTATTTTTAATTGTCTCCTTTAAAAAACATATTTTATTTCTTAACAAAGATTTCTTGAATATAAATTTTAAAATCAATGCTTTTGTTATAAAATTTTCGCATGAAATCAAATATAAGGCAAACTTACTTAGCTTAAATAAACTGGGATTTTTTTAAATAAAAATTAAAAGAGATATAATCTTCACACAGGTAAATAAAAAAGGAAAATTTCAAAAAGGGATATTAAGATTCAATAGTTAACAGCAAACTATAGGCAAACTAGACAAGTTAAATATTGCATTTAAAAAAGTATATATTCCAAATAGCTTGTAACTTTGATTTTAAAGTATCTGTATTTCTTATTTATAGGTAATTTTGAGCAATATAATAATAGGAGAAAAGAGAAGCAGGTATATGTAGTAGTCAGCATCGTAAAATTAAGCTTGTTTAGATGCTAATTTTCTAAATTAATTTAACTTATAGTGTAGAAGTTGAAATTTTTGAGGTTGAATAAGGTATAAATATATATGATAGTATGGGATGAATTTTATGGTTAAAATTATCTCATGAGACAAAAATCAAAGTTAATCGATTTATACTATTTCATTTGTTCAAAGATTATTTTATAAAACTATCGGATTTGTTTTATCGGACTTTTTATTCTATGATGAGAACATTTAAAATTTTAATGTTTCTTTTCTAAATTTTTCAGGTTGGTACAGAGCCGAAGTTATTGGAGCACTTACGTCCGTTATATTGATATGGGTTGTTACCGGTGTTCTAGTCTACCTTGCAATAGAAAGAATTGTTTATCGAAATTTTGAAATTGACGCGAAACTAATGTTAATAACATCCGCCGTAGGAGTAGGAGTCAACTTAATGTAAGTTCAATACGGATAAAAAATATGGCCCCAGACAGTTTTAGTTTAAATAAGAAGTGGATAATGCAAGAAAGTGTTGCGGCAGATTGGAAGAATTTTGTGTTACTTTGCATTGTAACATTCATCGAGAACATAATTCGCATTTTACTCTAGATTAAAAACCAAAACTTAATTCTTAGTGAGAATGCAAAAAATATTTGGGGGAGGGGGAGGAGAGAGAAAAGAGGAAAAACTGAACTTCATTTTGATTTTATTTGTATTTACTCAAGCTTTGAAGTTATTTATTTTTGCAAGTTGAAAAGAAATAGTATCTTATACAATTACGAAAAAATAACTAATTTTTCTCTAAAGTTGATTGATTGAAGATGAATTTGATTTTTGTTCTTTTTGGTAAATATTTTGAAAGTTTTCAATTTGTCTTTTCAGAATGGGATTAACTTTGCATCAACACGGTCACACTCATGGAGATGCGACTTCACATTCTCATGATCAGGAAGAAAATATAAATGTTCGAGCTGCCTTCATACATGTGCTAGGAGATTTTATTCAAAGTTTTGGGGTTTTTGTAGCTGCCTTAATTATTTATTATAAGGTAATCAAAATTATATATATCATTTGAAAATCAAAATGTAAATGCATAAAAGCAGTCGAAAAAATGACAATAAGATTAGCTCATTAAAAGCAATTATTAAAGAAATTCAGCTTTTAATTAAAGATAATATATATAAAAATTGTATAATGTATTATATCCATTAAAATGAAAAATGTATAAAAATTCATAAATTTTTACCGAAAGAATTCACGCGAATAAATTTTACTTATTTCAGCCCACTTGGCAGATTGTCGATCCTATATGCACCTTCTTGTTCTCAGCTCTCGTTCTGCTCACGACATTTGCCATAATCAGGGATACGTTAATGGTATTAATGGAGGGTAAACCAAAGGGAATTGATTTCGTCGATGTTAGAGATACTTTTCTCAATATACAAGACGTGGTTAAGGTCCATAATCTCAGGATATGGGCTTTAAGTTTGGACAAAATAGCTCTCTCGGCGCATTTGGCGATAAGTAAGCCTTTCATATCTGTAATTTATTAATTGACTCAATATATTTGTTTATGTCAAGTCGAGACAGAAGATTTAACAAAAAATATTTGAAAACACATTTAATTTAGATTGTCCTTAAAATTAAAACATTCAAGTTTTTTTTTTGTTTTGTTATTGATGGGCATGGGAAAATATCCAAATATAGTTATTTCGTTACTAAGTCTTTGAGAAAGATACTTTTTCCAGACTGGTAAAAAGTTAAAATTTATTTAAGTTTCTGGATGCTTTACAAATTAAACCTAGTTTTATTTTTTTCTGGGAGAAAGTAAATAATATTTTATCCAATTACTTATTTTGTTATTTTACTCAGCCGTGTAGTTATTAAAAAACAATAAAAATAATATTTTTTTTACAGTTAACACTTATTATTATTATTAATTAATATTATTAAAGGATTAATTTTTTAATAATGCGTATTTTCCTATTAAAATTTGTGAAAAATTTCTTATTTAGGATACTTTCATTGTTTTCACAATCTTTAAAATGTTTGTGTTGCCATATATTAAAAATTTTTTTCTTCTTATATTTTCAGAGCCTGGTGTTAATCCTCAAAAAATATTAATGATTGCATCAAAGAATATTAGAGCGAAGTATAATTTTTTCGAAATGACGCTACAAATAGAGGAATTTGAAGATAAAATGGACAATTGTAATCAATGTAAAATGCCAGAAAAATGAAAGTGAATGTTATTTTTACATGTGATAAAGTCAAAAAGAAGGAAAATTGTTTAATTCCCAATTTTTTCTTCCAAGAAATTTTTTTAGTGCTTCCTATTGGTGAACTGGTATTCTAAGCCTTCACTTATTTAATTAGAAAAAGTGGAGTCAAAGATTGATGTATTTTAGACTCTAAAAATTATGGGAAAAATGGGATTAATGTACATAATGAAAAATTATTATTCATAGAATTATTTTCCCCAACGAGAATATAGAGCCTGAAAGATTTCAAAATTAAAGATAAAAAGAAAAACAGATAAAATATTTTGAAGAATTTTTGTTATTAATTTTACATGTTTTTTAGATTAAATCAAAAAAATTATGTTTAATATGCAGAAAGAAGTATTTTTTAAACATGTATTTATTAAACAAATTATTTGTATGACTTGTATTTACAAATGAAATCCAGATTTAGCAAAAATCTTCATATTTATTTCTTTGGTCACTGTCAATTTATTATTACTTATAATTATTGTATTTATTTAAGAAATAAAAAGTTTAACATTACTGAATGGATGCTGATTGTTTTAGATATTTCACGTCGAAATAAATACATTTCCTTTTCCTTTTCATCGATACCGTTTGTAATTCTGAGGATTAAAGTTAAAAGTTGTTTACAATCTAAATTTATAGTTTGGTTTGGTCGGGTTAAGCATGGTGAATAATTCTTTTTTCATGGTAATTTTTATATTTTAAGAAAAAAGTAAGAATAACGTGATTTAGCAATGATGATATTACTTTTGATAAAATTGCAAGACATTTTTTTAAGAATTTATTGTTGAACAAATTAACTGGAGTAAATCAATTAAATTACTATTGATATTCACGATACATACATAAAACTTGGACTCCGTGCTTCTGTAGATATACTTTGTCTGACTGAATAAAGGAAATACAATCTTAAGTATTTTTTTCTTAACATCTATTTTGAAATCAAATTAATTATTAAAACTTATCTAAAGTGACGCAAAATGAATGACAAAAAATATAAATGTCGCTCAATTTTCAATAGCGATCAATTTTACAATTGGCGACAAATAATGTTTTATGTAAAGTCTGTGAGGGTTGTTTTGAAAAGGCGCTTTACACATAAAATTACATGAGGATGTTTTCATCCAAGAAATATTTAGTTCTTATGAATATGAAAATGAAAGTACAACAGTTATATAATTGAATATTATAAACTGTGTATTCGTATTCAGCTGAAAGATATATTAAACATTAATTTTCTTGATTAGTATCATTTTTAGACTATATGTTAAAAATGTCCAAAACGACGCGATTCGAAAATATTAAAAACTCGTTACAGGTAGGTTCATATATTGCTTCAAAACGGTAAAATGTGATTTGTATATCAATAATAAAGTAATATAATCACATACACGCAAGTGTGGGAGGATTTACTTATCATGATTCTCCCTTTTTTTTTCTGTGATATTTTGTTGATGAAAATCATTCCGATTTAAAATGTATTGCTCTTTATTAAGTATTTGCTAAATGCTAGATAAAATTCTGGTATAATTTGAATTTGCAGAAATGTTTATAGTATTTTTATGTTTATATTAATGGATCTCCTCTATTTGCTAGTCTGCATCACAATTCTTGCATACATATTTTCTTCAATTTAAAAATTAACGTAAATATTTAAGATCAATTTTGATATTATTATCTGCTGCATTTAAGTAAGTTTAGGTTATTCAGTTTAACGTATTATTACAAAATATCTGTTTTAAATAAATGAATGTAAATAAAAATCTTTGTATTAACTATTCAAGTGAATTAAAATATATATATGTAACATCTTAAAATGTTTTGTTTCTCTGCTTCATATAATATGTATATATACACCTACATTTTCTTTTCAGGATCAAATAACTGCATCCTTTTCATCAGGTACAACTGAAAAATTAGAGAATACCTACAATTCATTCAATTTCAGGTATTTATTATGTAACTTGAACTATGTAACAATGTAAATATAAAAAAATTATGTCTTATTTTATTTTTAAAATATGAATTTTTTAATTTTTTTAATAATACAATAAATGATTAATGGTCAATCTGCATTTTATTAAACTTAAAAAATGGTTCCAATTTTTTTTAAAATATAAGCTTTTCTTTAATAAATAAATTTAAGCTGACCAAATTAAATCTTATTTTTCTGAAGGTTTTGAGTTGCAGTATATCACACTTTCTTAGATATGTCAGGGTTATTTAATTTTGTTGTCTAAATTAATTCTAAGCTGAGAAAAATATTTTCATTTTTGTTTAGTAATGTTGAGAAAAGAGTGATTCTGGATCAAATTTTGAGAGATGTGATAATCAAGCTGACAATGCAATGTGCTACAGATCTGAAGACTCTTGAATCATTTGTGACCTATTCAATTGACCTCAGTCGCAAAGAAATTTGCTCACCTTCAATGCCAGTGGTTTTACTGTCTGATATTTTTGATGTTTTCACTCTCGACCAGTGTGAAAAACTCTTCACTTATGTAGAAAATGGAGTCATGATTTGGAAAGAGGACCTCTTTTTTGGTGCCTGCAAAAATAACTTACTTAGAATGTGTAATGATTTATTGAGAAGATTATCAAGATCTCAAAATACAGTCTTCAGGGGAAGAATACTTTTATTTTTAGCAAAATTTTTTCCATTTTCAGAACGCTCTGGTAAATTTTACATTTATTAAACATTTTTAATTATTTAATAGTTTTATATTTGCTTTATTTGTTAATTTTTTTAAGATGATGCTGTTTAAAACTTTTTGTTTATCTTTTTATGCTTTTTTAAATATTTTGTTCAAATTTATAAGTAAATTATTATGAATGTTGTATTAACAATCATATTATGAATATTCATTTCATATTATTATTAAGCAATTGTCAGATTTAGATTATAAAATCATAATTTATTTTAGGAAATATTTGGTTTATACTGACTATAAACTATTTTAAACTATTTAAAACAGTACTACATTACATTACTACATTTTAAACATTTACCAATTACTATTTTAAGCAGGTATTATCTATATTATTATCCAACTACTATTTTAAACATTTTAAATACCCATTTTAAAATATGATTTAATAAATTGAAAAATTATTATTATTTCAAATCTTAATTTACCAGTTTATACTAACTTACTATTAATAGTTATCTCTTCAAAGTGTTACACATCATAAGAGGAAAAAATAGAACATCACAATAAATAATAAAAAAATGAAAATGTCAAATTGCAGTAGACCTTAGGTTGACAAAAGAAAAAATTCAACATCAAGAATGAATTTATTCTATTAATCGTATTGTTAATGTTAATAACCATTTATTTAAATAACTTAATACTATTAAAGAAAATATGAATTTTTATTCTTTTTCAGGTCTTAATATAGTAAGTGAATTCAGTTTAGATAACATAGGAGAATATTCAGCAGATAATGCACGGTTAGAAAATTTTGAAAGCACCGATGAAGTTGAAGAGGAAACGAAATTCAAAATAGATTATAACTTCTACAATAAATTTTTAACCCTTCAAGAATTTTTAAGGAGTCCCAATCAATGTTATAACAAAGTCAGTTGGAGAGTTTTTGTCAGTGTATGTTTTTATCTATTTATTTATTAATTTTTTGCAAAAGCACTAAAATGATAATGGGATGATTTTATGGATGGAATAAAGTGCTATTTTAAAAAAAGACATTTTGTCATCGTTGAAAAATATTAGTAGAATACCAATTAAAGGTAGTTAAGATTAACAAAGTTCTATTCTTTCAGAGTGCGACGGACATTTTTTCAGCTTTTCAGAATTTTAAATTGGATGCGGATACTATTCAAAACAAACCATTAGAAGAACATTTAGCAGAAGCAACGAGTTCTACGTTTTTTGCCAAATACATGACAAACCCAAAATTGTTAGAGCTGCAGTTGACGGATGCAGATTTCCGACGCTCAATGCTGATACAGTTTCTAATTATACTTCAATATCTGAGTTCTCCGGTTAAATTCAAACTGGACACTTACGAACTGAAACCCGAGCAGAGCGACTGGATAAAAGAGCAAGTAGCTCTGGTTTATAATCTTCTGGCAGAGACTCCTGCCAACAGCCAGAAATTTGCTGATTCCGTCAAACACATATTGGACCGGGAACAGCTTTGGAATAATTGGAAAAATGAAGGTATACCCATTTGAAAGTGAAAGTATAATTAAATCGAGTATAATGTTATGATTTTTAAATGTCTTGTGTTTCAACAGGTTGCCCAGAATTTAAAAAACCTTCAATAACAGACGAAAAGGATGAAATGAAGCGAAAAAAAGAAACGAAGAAGAGGAATATAGGTGAATTAATTAAAGAAGCTTCGAATCAGAAAAAATATTATATGGGACAGTAAGTTTAAATATATTTAAGAATAAATTAAAAATCAAGAATTACCAGTATATTAAGAAAGAACTATTGAAATAATTAGCAGTTGTGTTTTGTAATTTTCATAAAATAAATGCAATGTATTTGTATATATACATACATATATATAAAATGAGTAAGTTTGAGGAAATTTTGAATAGTGTTTATAATCACTATTTCTTTGCTTCTTTCAATGACGCTGTCACTTATATCTTTCTATTAATTCAGTATGAAATTTATGTAAAATAAAATGGGCTTAAAGTATTTAGATGACTCGTCTTTTTATGGAAGAAAACTTAACTATTCTTCATTTACTTTATGAAGATTAGGCTTTGTATTTTTTATTCACTATTGGTGATTTAGTTTACCTTTAGTAGGAACAATTATCCTAGTTTCTTTAGGAATCTCTTTAACGTGGAGTCTTCATTTAATTTTAGAAGGGAAATTAAACATTTTTCCTGTTCTTATCACTATCACCTGCTAACTTCTAACTATTTAGTTGGAAGAAATTTCAAACGGTTTTACGTAATTTAAATTTATTACTATTTCACTTTTCCCATTAATTAAATATCGAATAGATATGTATCAAAAAAGTTAGTGTTTCAACGATAGGTCAAAACATTTTCCCTCATTATTTTATTAATTTAACTTATTATGATAAGACAATACCGAAATTAATTTTTTTGCAGTTCGGAACTTACAAGACTTTGGAATCTGAGTCCAAATAATCTTGAAGCTTGCAAAGCGACAGAAAGAAATTTTTTGCCTGAATTGGATGATTATTTCAAAGAAGCCATTATGCAGATGGATCCGGCGGCGGAAATAGAATTAAAGTACAGAAAAGTTAACGATCCGAATTTCGGTTGGAGAGCCCTGCGTCTTCTGACGCAGAGGAGCTCATGCTTTTTCACCTCGACGAATAACCCGATCACAAAACTTCCCGATTATCTCGAGCTGAGTCTGAAACGAATCATCAAAGATAGACCCCAGAATGCGAATAACGAAGACGCAAAGCAAGAAGTTTTGAACGCGGAAGCCGAGGAAGTAGAAGAGCTACTCAAGCCGGAAGACAAGGAAGCACAAGAAGAAACAGGCGAAGAGAAAGTTAACGAACCCAGAATAGCAGCGCAAATGTTGGAGGAAGTATCTAAGTGCGTGGGAAATCACTGGCGGAAGCTAGCTGTGAAGCTCGGACTTGATAATGAAGAAGAATTGGAATTAATAGCGAAGGAGAGGCAAAACGATTTTGAAAGAGCTGAAAGAATGCTAAAAGTTTGGGCGGAAATAGACGAGGATGCTTCACCTGAGAACTTAGCTTACACGTTGGAAGGTCTCAATTTAATCATAGCGGCAAACGTGCTGAAATCTAGAATCGATTAAATTGTTTAATAATTCATAATTTAAAACTTGATAATTCCTCAAATTTCACATTTTCCAAATAAAATGTTCACAGATCATTTTTGAACGATTTGTTATAACTTAATTTTCATTGGTCAGACAAAATTGCAATTTTTACTGTTTATTTATAGATTTCACTTTTAAAATTTAAAATATATTTAAGTCATTAATTTGAGCATAAAAATTTGCTGGATAGTCAAAATTAATAACGAGTCGTAAAAAAATTTAATTTTTAAATTAAAAGAAATTAAATTTTTTTCAAAGAAATAAAAAAAACTTAAGTTTTTACCAACAGAAAAGTAACAGTTATAATATCACTACCAAATAGTTACAAATTGTAAGCAATACAGTTTAATAATTTAATGTCATGGAGATAAAATCACAAATGTGTAATTTTTTTAGATTTGTATTAATGTCAGTTAGAATTGTAAATATTTAATGAACTCAAAATACTGAACTACATTCAATTCTTTTTGCGACTCATTCGAAATGTATGTGATTTTTCCATACTCGAATTGATAAGATTACTCCAAATGTGTGCTAAATCTACTCAGTTTTCTTATAAGTACAAATATATTTTAGTTGTGGATCAAACGTATAAGGCCATAAATAAATCAAGTTATTAATTTTTAGTTTATTTATTTTCTTTGATCTCTTAAAACTTTCATGAAGACTTATGAGTTACTTATTGCACATGAGAGTTAGAACAAAAACTTAAAAAAAGTTAAAAAGATTGGATGCAATTTTTTAGTTTTTAATCCTTTTTAGACATTTGTTCGGAATTAAAATTTCAGGATGTTAAATCTTTTTTTTTTTCGCATAATGGAAAAATACCTCGCGCACCCCAGCAGCCCGGTACTGCCGGGAATGTGGGACTTGCACCCACTAAAAAACCCCCTATAAACCTCCTTTAGTGCTATATTCGCGAACCGCAGGTACCATCGAGTATTCTGCGGCACGATGTTAAATCATATTTCATTATGTGAGAAAAATTACGGCATTGATATGATATTGATCAATTCATAACATTTACTTCCAGAAATTGTTACCAAAAATCATGTAAGAAATCAGTACAGACTAATACAATTTTCCATAGGATATAATTGAGTTATAGCGATTATACACAATAAATGCCGAAATTGAATTTCCGTATAATAAGACTCTTAAAGTCAAACTGATTGAATTCAAAACTTATAAGAAACGCAACGTTTTCAATGTTAGCATCTAAGCTCTTTTTCACACTAAGATATATTTTTACTATTTTGTTTTCATACTTTTCAACTTATTATTTTCGGCATTATAAGGTCATAATACATAAAGTTACATTATAAGATCACAAAACATCGAATTTTATTACTTCATATTGTATATAGAATAACAACTGAAATTATCATTTATAATTCATTGAAGTTGTGGTAAATCCATAAAATTTAAAATTTCGCATAACTGTTCGCTATAACATTTTTCCGCTTTGAAAACGGCCATTTTCCATTTTTGTAAACTGCATAATCCAACAGAACCTCCTCTGCTTCCACGTTTTTTGCTCAAAATGGTGTTAGAAATTTATAGGCAATACGTATTTTGGCAATACAGAAAATTCGTTACAGAATGATTTTCATTCTTATTGCTCTAAAAACTATTCCTCCAACCGAAGAGCATAAAATTATATAATGACATCTGAACTGATGAAGATGAACGTTCATCCATTAACAAATAAACCTACGGATGCTTGGAATGAAATATCTAAGAATCAAAAACTGTTTAAAATAAAAGTCAAACCGCCAGGCAAAGTAGTAGAAAATAATAAAGTATGTACAAACGATTCCTCTTATGGTTTTCCCTTATCAAATTATTCCTGGCTCAAGACTGAACTTTAGTACATACTTTCAATCATTTCTTTTTGACTGTCGCAAATTTCAAAAATCATTTATCTTATTTTGCTCAAAGTCGATTTTTTTTCAGGTCAGAATTGTATGTATGAGCGACACTCATTCGTTGACATCTCAAATCAAGTTCGATATTCCAGATGGAGACATATTTATACATGCTGGTGACTTTACAGGATGTGGACTCTTGGAAGAAGTGATTGAATTTAATGATTGGATAGGTACAGAGAAAATAATTTCAAAGCATTTTTTGTTTCTCATGCAAATTAGTCATTATGTTATTTTAATATATTAATAAACGAATAAAAATACGATGTTTTATATGCTAAAAAATATTACCAGTAGCTTTAATTAATTTTTTTCTAATTTAAATTGTTTATAAATATATAATGTACAAGCCATGTTATTTAGATTTTTGTTCAATTTCATAACTTCTTTTCCTTCAGGTCAGTTGCCACACAAACATAAATTAGTTATTGCAGGGAATCATGAATTAAGTTTTGATCCAAGTTTCACTCATCCATTAAGTCCAGGAACAGGACATGGTGACATAACTTATATTCCAACTTTAGGTTTTCCTAAGGATAATATAGCAAGAGCTATGGGAAGTGTTAATACAAAAAGTAAACTGACAAACTGTAAATATCTTGAAGATTCAGGAGTGACATTGTATGGTCTTAAATTTTATGGAACTCCTTGGTGAGTTGCTTAAGTTACAGGTTTTTGTTGCTAGTTATATAAAAAAAGAGCAATTAAAATGAAATGCTATATGCAGGATTGTAATTTTTTAGTTAATAAATTTTTAAATTAATTGATGAATGTTTCCTCTTATTTGTAAAAATATTTGTTGCTTACTGTTTTTATTTTCAGTAAAGAATATGAAATTTAAAGTGATTATACATATATACATTTAAAATAATTATCTTTATTTATAGCATGATGCCAAAGCTATAGCTGTGACTGGGATTTTGATCATCTGCTTTAATTAGTAAATTATGCATCTAGACTAGAATAAATTTAAATGAATTATGCATAGTAGATTATGGCTATGTTCCATTACCATTGTGATTGTTTAAATATTAATAATTAGAGAATAATTTTCAGGCAGCCGGAGTTCCATAAATGGGCCTTTAACCTGCCAAGAGGAGAAAGCTGTCTCAAGAAATGGGATTTAATACCAAGTGACACAGACATATTAATAACCCACACTCCACCTTTGGGGCATGGAGATTTCTGCTGCAGTGGTGTCAGGGCCGGCTGTGTAGAACTCTTAAACACGGTTCAGCAACGCGTAAAACCAAAGTATCACGTATTCGGCCACATTCATGAAGGCAAAATTATTTTATACAAGTTTTATTGGAAATTCATATTTCCTATGAATGTTGACAAACCTTCGCATGCTTATTTAGTTATGAAATTATATATATATATATATATATACGTCCATAATTTTACCTATGTATGAAAAACTGTCCAAATTAGCAGATGCCTGAAATGTGACTTAACAATCCAGTATTCTATAATACAATTGTCAACTAAATTGAGTAAAAAAATTTTTTTTGGAATTCATAATGAAAGAAAAATATGAATATGTGCGTGTGAGTAATTATATGATATTAGATAATAGGAATATGTGATTGTTGAAAGAGACCTCCTTTTACATATTGGTATCGTATTCTATCACATCGCATTTCTTCGATCCTTCAATTATTCAGGACTAGATCGTTCTTTCAGATTCTTGCCACATAAGTTTTATTTTTTGACTTTTTCATCCTTTTCAATAAATTTCGATTATTTTTTCTCTCAGTTTTTATTCGTCTTGATAGGTTTTCGTCTATCCTTATTTCAGGTTTTTGATTCTTTTTATCACATAGGTTATCTATCGTTTCATTGTACGTATTCTTAATTTTATTTACATTCATGTTTGGATCTATTTTTATGCTCGCTTCATACATTCCTTTGATCTGTCCTTGTAAGTTTACAAGATCTCCAGTAGTGAGAGCTATTTACGTTTTATGACATACATTATTGAAACTTCAAATCAGTGACGGAGGTCTTTTATAAAAGCTGGAACATATTTATTTGAGCATTCGTCATTTTTCTAGATCATCCGATTTTAATATTTTGTGCATGATATAAATATAAAAACTTTTCTTTTTAGTCCGTTTTGTTAACTCTCCGAATTTATTTTTTTGAAGGGTATGGTATCACTTCCGACGGTCAAACTGTATTCGCCAACGTGTCAACATGCGACATCCTCTATATGCCAATGAATCATCCAATTGTATTCGATGTTGCTCTACCTCCGGGAGTTAAAAAATGAAATTCATTTATCACCTTCAGTCATATAATTAAAATAATCATTCAAAATATAACAGTTAAAATTTTTGTATTAAGCATCTAAAAATTAGGTGTCTTCGATATTATTCACCAAATCGAGCTTTTTTTCTTTACAAATAATTTATTTTGTCGCTTTCTGATAATTATTGTTTGCAATATTCTATCTTTATTGCGTCTAAAGTCAACTTCTAAAATTGCTTTTTAATTTTACGTTCAGCAATCATAAAAATACAGATATATATATATGTATAAAGAGGAAAGAGAACATTAATAAAATCAATATAATGAAATTTCACGAACATTTTTATGTACATGTGTAAATGTCAACATATGTAATACCATGGACATACTCAGCTTTTAAAGTTCCAAATTTAAAAGCGTGGAAGAAAAAAGAAGAATAAACTAAGAAAAATATCCTATATTAAGCTGAAGAATAAAAACGGAACCTTGTTCTTAAATGCTGAAAATTTGAGTCTTGAATCCTGTTTGGATAACTATGAAGATTAGAAAAAAATTGAAAATCTCAGCAGATCAAATCCAGAATCAGAAGTCTTTGGAACGCAGAATTTTCTCTTTTAAACATCTTAGCCAATGGAACGCATTGTGCGAATAATACTGAATTAAAGATATTCTGCATCAAGATCTGTTGTTATTTAGGTTTCCTTTTAATAATGTTCAAACTAATTTTTACTTATGTCGTAGCTAAACTAATGAAGACAATAAATTGAAAATTTGAGAGAAGTTGGAAATTAATAAAACAGCTTTCAAACTGAATAATGTGATAAGATGATAATTCACAAGCAATTCACGATTCAAATATTAAAAATGAAAGAAAATTTTAAATACATAAACATATAAATATTTTTGCTTTAAAATAAATCCCATCTCGGAGAATATGTTATCACAGTAATTTTCGTCTAAAATACAATTAACCTTAGAACTTTCTTCACCATTATTTTCATAGATACAGGCAGGGAAATTTTTTTTAGAGACCACCTTTGTTACCAAGGGAATGGTCCCCTACAATGCATATTTCGTTCGAAAATAATTATTTACATCTGCAAAGTTCATCTATCTCTAATAGACAATACTAATATCGAAGACAATTATGGGCGATGATGGTTAATTTGGATCCGAAGAGCTTTGTTTAGATCAGTCTCAAAAACCTGTGACATTATGTTAAACTTTTTTCAAAACTTGCGACTTTCATCACCATTAGAATTTCGGCGTTTGTAAGAGATGTGAATATTGCACTAAAGCCTCTCTCAGTGCGACCGATATTTCGGGCGATGATGTAGTCACGCAGTCGACGAGACAAGGAAATAAAGATATTAACTGCTGCCAAGTTGAATGACCAACTAATCCGTCAAAAGAAAAAGAAGAATTAAAAAATCCAGATTTTAACTAAGGTAAAATTAGTGTAGATCACGAATGTCTTACCCTTTTCCGAAGGAGCTTTTTTCAGTGATTGCACCAATGTGGCGATCGCTTTTAATACAAAAGATACTTCCGATACTTGATGTCTGCAATGTAAAAGGAAAAGAATCGTAAATGGCGAGCAAAAAACCCAACTGTGAACCGTAAGTCAAATTTTGAGAAATCCAACCTCGAAGGCGGACATTTCCCGGCGCTTTTCTCTTCCTCGACGAACTTCCTCAGAACCGTTTCGAACCTGTGGAGCAGAGAGGTAACTGCCAAACGACCGGCGACCGCTGAATCTGCCTTCATCGTCTCGTTAATGGAATCTTCGTTGTCCATAAGCGAAAAATCCAGCAGAGTTTCGAAGCAGATTTTCGCGAATTCCTCCCTCAGTTTCGTTTCAACTAATTTGCACTCTGAAAGAGCCATTATAAAAAAAATATAAAAAATTGCATTATTTATTATTTCGCTATCTTTAAACTCGCAATTCAATTAACTTTATAGTTTTCTAATCAATTCTAAAACCAACCTTTATTCGTCGCCGTATGTATAGACCCCATATTGAGTAAAACCACAACTTGCATCAGAAACTCTTTTGGAACAATTGTGTAGTATTTAAGGACTTGATCGCGAATTAATTCTATTATTTGGCAATCGATAGCCTCATCCGCTTTTGACTCTTCCGGCGTTTTCTCAGTCACAATGGAACTGGAAAAAAAAAATAAATATAAGATCAATTTCTTTGATTTTATGCCTAAGAGCTCTTCTGAAATGTCAGTATCTATCAGAAGAGTTATCTATGCATGAAATCAGCATTAGACGTAAAAATATAATAATTTTAAACAAATGAAAAATTTTAAATAACTCATCGAATATTTCTTTCTTATTAATTCGCTCTCATTTTAATATTTGATAATTTTCCATCTTATGAAGTCTCTGAATAAGTCTATATTATTTTTTAAATAATTTTTCTAACAGAAAATGAATTTTTGTGTCTCTTACATTAACGAAGATTAAAATTAAAGTTTATCTAATAATTTTCTTTCACATTCCCTAACCATTCAAATTGCAATGAAGCAAATTTTATACTAAATGCAAATACATCCAATTTTCACTTTATGTATTAGCATTCAGTGTTTTCTAGAAGCTGTATAAGATAATATGAAATAAAAAATTTTATTACATGAAAAAAATCGTGCAATAAAAAACCTTGGGTTCACGATATAATCTTACTTTTTAGGAAATAAAAACTGATCTAAAGTATCGGCTAAACAAGCCCACATTGTTTCAAAATAAACTGGTTGTTTCCTAGCCAGAGGCAAACCAATTTTTAGAACTCTAATAAGGCAAGTCGCTGCTAAATTCCACGTGTTTGGAGATGATGAATTGTATTTTGAGCAGAGAGGGCCGTGGAAAGCTTTAATAATCTTTTCTAATATAGATGATTCCAAAACTATTTGAGAAGACGCTGATTTTTCATACATCCAGGTGACTAAATCCAAAGCTCTCTCTCCAAAGGGCACATAGTTAACGCCTCCCCAATCGATCTGAAAAGAAAAAATTTTCAAATTCCCGTTTGATTTTTTCCACTGTGTGTAAGTTTCGTTGCAATCAAATGTTATATGTAAGTTTCGTTGCACATTATTAAAATAACACGACCCGAGAAAAAATGCCATTCTTTTTATTATACCGTATAAAAATAAGTAAGTTGTGTGTGTATGTATATATATATATATATATATACATTGTATATGTTGTATGTATGCATATATATATATATATGCATGCATACATACAACAATATATGCAACTCACGTATTTTCATCATGCATTTTTATTTCAAATTTCATCACAAAAGACAAATTTTTTTATTTTCTATTTTTAAATTTTCTACTTCTAATGAACTGAAATTTTGACACGATAAACTTACTTCGGATTTCTCGCTGTCCTCAACGGGATGACAGGCAAATTTGGTAAATCGAAATAGCTGTTCAAAAATCTGAGCAATCATTCCTCTTATGCTGGGTGGCCATGTTTCATCCGCTGCCCCCTATAAAATAAATTCTTTTTAGTTGTTCTGATAAACGAACATAGCGGCATTAGTGAAACGAAAAATTCATTTACCATCGCGATGAGTTCAATTGCATCTAAAATGCCATCTTGCAAATGTGTTATGTGAACTTCCGACACTGAAGGCATCATAAATGTATTTTCGCAATACGGAGGTACTAAAACTGCTTTTTCCAATAATTGGCATAATTTTTCTAAATCCGTTTCACGGAATCTGCAAAAAAACATTCTAGTTTTTAACAATAGCAAAGGGTCAAAACTGTTAATCTAACTTCGAATTCGAATTTTGTAAATTTTGATTTCAATAATTTTTACAATTGTTCTTATTTCTCCGTTAATTTTCTGATAACCTTATTTTGACAGGGAGAAACACGTCAGGAAATATCTGCATCAAAGCTGTCAAAAAATGCTGAGTCGGTGGATTTCTTTCGACTCGCTCCTGTGATATGGCTTCGGTACCAATGCTTAGCCAGACTTGCCAAGCACTCCATTTTATATTTGTCTCCTCTTCTTCCGACATTGTTGAACTGTCTTCCTCCGCTTGAACACCACCTTTCGACCGCCAATACAATACTTCTTGAAATGCCTTTAATGATGATAAAGATACCTAAAATAATAAGCAATATTTTATGTAATTCGGGTTGAAGAATTTAAATCAATTAAAACAAAAAACAATGACAGAATTTGTCTAAGTAAATGATTCATATGTCTTTAGATATATATTTACAACTAAGACGCACACCATTAATTTTTTAGTAGAATATTATATTTCATATAATTTTTTTCGCCATCTGCCATGTGAGTTATGGGTTCAAAAGCAAAATCTGCTGTCGATAACTTTAAAAAATAAGAATTTTAATCTTAATTTGCAAATTCTGCTTTGTCTTAACGAAACTTACTTCGCTGTTTTTACTTAAAGCAGCCACCTCTAAAAATTCTAAAAAAAATGTCCAGAACATATGAAAATCTCCCAGTCGCTGCAGGAGTTTCCTTTTTGATTCAAAAACCTTTGCCACACCCAATAATGTCAGCACCTACAATTAAAATAAATCTTTACATTTGAAATAAAAAGTTATTTATGAATTAAGAAAAATAAAGCGAATTTTTCTTTTAAAAGTTACCTGAGTCTCCGCCCATTGCTTCTGAGCCGTGTTCCTGGAGTGATGTATGAGGATGTTACCCCCGGTGTCAACTTTCTCCGAACTTGCGCATTTTGATGCGGCTCTGACCTTGTCTAAGAGCGGAAACAAAACCTGCCACAACACTGTTTGCCATGTCCGCTCCAGAAGAAGGTCTCCGTGGGCACTTATGGTGGAAAATAAAGTCTGGCCAGCAGACTTCCTTACGGCTGGTCTTTTGTCGACGCAAAGTTCACCTTTTGCATCGTAAAGGAAAAATTGATTTTCATTCGATTATGCTAATTTTTTTAAGCATTATGAAGAATCAAAACTTTGAACTTTATCATCTTATAATTTTATTGAATTAAACAGGAATACTTGCCCAGTTTGGTATATAGGCACATCCACAGCTTATCAAATGGAGGCATGTCGGGCATACCGGGAAAATCGGGGAAAACAGTTCCATCCACGGAGAGTGTTTGAGTTAATTTTTCCTGATTTTGATAAAAATAATCCGAGATATTCCACTGCAATATTAAAGGATAAAAAATATTTAAAAATCTAATATGAACGGATTACATTTTTTTCATCACTTTTAATCCTATTCATTTTTTAAATAAAAAGTCCAAAAAGTCTCTCGGCATCTTTATTTTAATTATAAAAACAATAAAACAATCTTAGTAATTTTTCACTTTTTCGTACTTTTTTTATTAATTACAAAAAGACTATTTTCAAATGCAAAGATTTGTGTAATGTATTTAAAATTCGACGATTGCATTAAAATTTATTAAAAAAAATTCCTTTCAGAGTCTTACCATCAAACCAACTGCAGTTAAAGATATATTAAGCTCTTGAGTCTGAGAACCAAACTTGGCTGTTGTATTAACACACAGCGGCAAGCAGCTCCAAGGCATCACCGGCAAAAAATCAGTAACCACAAGTTGTAAACACTGAAAAGCTATTCGGATTAAATTTTCTCTGAAAGAAACAAAAATTAAATTATTCACACATAAAACATTAAGCGCCCTTTCCTCCATTTTATAACCATTTTCAGACAGCATGGCATATTTAAAAAAAAATAATTAAAATCTCTAACCCGTGATAATCGGAGACAGCGCCAATTGTGGTTAATACCAGAGGCCAAGCATGGCATAATGTTTCACCAGAACTATGCAAAACGTGCAGCATACATTCCAGCTGCCGTTGCCGTACATCACCATGTGGAACGGAAGACAATTCCGAAAGAGGAGCCAATACAAGAGTTTGCAAAGTCTGTAAAGATGGAAATGCTCTGAGAATATAATGGAAAAAATTTTTCGATATCTATGCCACATAATACTAAATTTGTATACTTACTTGATTCGACCTAAGTGGCGGCTGATACCTGTGCTGTAAAGCGACTTTGAGCAAATAGGTGATGGCCTCTACTCCCCATTCTCGCATTCGCATGTGCGGATGCTGACAAACTTCTAATAAATGACTAGTCAAAGGTCTCCAAAATACTTCCACCCTATGAAGATTCACCAATCCCGTTTCTAATAACTTAGCAACTGCAAAAAGAGATGGTTCCTGTAAAAAAAAAATTAATAAAACCCAAATTATTAATGCAAGTAAACTTGTAAAATTGTCCAAAAATACTAATTTTTTTTATTACTCTATTTGAATAAGCTAATTCCATGGCTTCTTGCGATAATTTACACAAGGCATCAATTAAATGATGCAATGCCACATCGTCCAAATGCTCGCTCGATTCGAAAAGTCGACTTAGCATTGATGACAATTCGGGAAGGTCCGCCATTACAGCAGTAGTGATGACCGCATTGGAATCGGCGGATATTTTTCCGGCTTTTAAACTACCACCTGTTGAAGGTTTCAATCGAAGAATCCAAACCAAATGCTGCCAATTTTAAAATAAGCGTCTAAACATCTCAAAATTTCAATTCAAAAGACAAAATTTTTTGTGTCCATTTTATTTTTAAGGGTTTATGTAAGATAACTGATTAAAAAAGTACCTGAAGCGTCGTTAGGACAATGTGCCACGCCGTGCCCAATATGGTGCCATGATTGTAGGCAAAATTGAGCAAAGCCCTCATGCACTGTAAATTTTTGCTAGTTAACATAACCGGACCTTGCTGAGCCCCTAAAAGGAAAAAAAAATTATGTAATTTATTATATTATTATTTTTTAAAAACTAGAAAGAAAGTACAATTACCTTGTACTTTCATCGTTTCAACAGCAGATCTAAACCGTGATTTTGACTTGTAATACATTTTTAAGTTCTCAATAAATCTCAAAAAATTTTCTTAATCATAATAGGAAAAACTTTTTTTGTCATTAATATTAATGTATACTATTTTGTGGAATGGTTCCAAATTTAATTAATGAAAAATCATGAAATATAATCTTATCCTTATCTCTTAATGTCAGAGTTTAAAAAATTTGATTTATAAAAATTTATTGATTGATTGATAAATTTAAAAAATTTAATCAAAATAAGATTCTTAAACATATATAATATAATATCTAGTAATAAAATATTTAAAATGTATTTTAATTTACCAAACGGTGCTGAAGAGGTGGGGAGTGGAGTCCCTACAGCAACGACCTGCTGTCTAAAATCCGTTTCAACACCATAACTGGATATACCATATTGGGCATTCGAATCTTGCGGTCCGCCATAATTGCAATCTTTGCCATCATGAAAGATAAAATATAAATGTTTTATCGTTTTTTAAATACAGGTAAAAGGAATTTGACGAATAAAATAAAACACTCACTAGAAGTATTAAAATTAAACGGTGGAATATTTAAAACGTTCAACGCATACTGCGGAGGTAACGAAGCTTTGCAAACAGCCATTATGAAGGCATCTCTCGAATTTTCCAAATTCATTATCCCGCAATAGCTGGCGAATGTTTGCATTGCTTTCAGCAAATTTTCCGTTACAATTTCGTCCGTACTAAAAAATAATTAGGAAATTGTTCAATATGAATTCTTTTTATTCTATAGCTTTAATCATGCAAGTAATTGTCATATTTTTTTCTCATTTTGCTTTGACTTATCATATTAATAAAATTCTTTGTAAGAACAATGTTCACAGTATTAAAATTTCTTTATATTATATAAATCATAAGAATTAGACCTATAAAATTTTGATTTCTAACACTGTTAAATGAAATTTTCATTAGTAACCTGGATTCTATCAACGGAACTAAAGCAGCGAGCAGTCCACACCAACTTGACATCACTAACTGAATCTGGAGATTTTTATTTGTTTCTTTATCTTCTGAAATTTGATTTGGTTCGACCTCTCCATTTTCGGTTTTCTTATCGATTTTCATACAGTCTGATATTGAATAAACTATAGCTAAAAGACAGGCATATGCCACGGAGATGCCATAACCGTCGGGCACAGATGGCGCCTCATTTTTGTCAAACATTTCCAAACTGAAGTAAAAAATAAAATCTTTAATTAACAATCATACCATAGACCATTTAATTATGTGTATCATATATTAAAAAAAACACTTCAATGGCAAACACTTACTACAAAGATTTAGCTTGACCAGGTGTGAAAGTAACGACAAGCGGTAGCCAAATTCCTCGAGAAAAAAAACCCGGTTGTGGTGTACCAGGTCCTGACGCAATGTTCGTCAACAGCCCACCATGCCCTTGACCAACCGTAGTGGAAACACTGCTGGACTGACCAGTGGTATTTGGATCGGTAAAAAGTGATTTTATATAAGCTCCGAGGGAATTGACAATATCTTGAAATATATTTGTCGAGTGTGCCTTCAAGTCGTAACACTCACAAAATGCCTTAACAATATTTGGATCCACTGTCAAATGATGAAGAACTTCCAGAGCTAATGCTCGCTGCCATGAAGGTTTGTCAGGATCAAGAAATTTGACAATAAGAGATAAGAAAATTTCACATTCTGTTACCTGTAATAAATAATAACTGATATTAAAATTTTAGACAGAATAAAGTTGAAAAGTAAGATACTTTTTCTCTTCAGAGAATCAGCTTTTTTATGTGAAAATATTAAGTTTGAATGGAAAAGCAAACATGCTATGAGATTTAAAAATTAATTAGAATGTATGACTAAAATAAATTTTTTTTTAACATGTATTACATAAAATATAGATTCATAGTATACTTTAAAAACAATTACACTTTGATTTAAAGATTATTGCAATCAGTTCTCAAAATATAAAATAAATTTTATCTGTTAAAAAATTATTCAAATTTAATAAATTGAATTTCTTTTAATTTAATTACCAATAGCGTTTGGTAGTGGTGAACTAAAATCTCAACAACCCTACACAGTCTCATGCTAATTGGGAAATAAGGCTTGTCCAGAGGAGTATTTTGGAATCCAATTGCCGAACATCTATATTTTATATTGGGTGAAAACAGCTTGATGACCAAAGCGCACACACGTTCCTTTAAAAGGAAACTAAATTCAGGATGACGGTGAAAAATTTGAGGAAATTTTATCAAAATCAGTTCCAATAATTCCAAACCAAAAATCCTTGTCATTTCTGTCATTCCAATCATCCAATAGGGTTGATCTGCGTTCACAAGGAGTACCAAATCCTAGGATAAAAGAGAAAATATTATTTTATTATTATTTCCAAATTTTATATATATAAATTTTTTAAGTTTCTAAATATTAATTTAATAATCTAATATATAAACGATCTAAAACACTGAACAATAATGTTTCTATTTTAATTACTTTCAAATCTTCCATTATCGCCTATACTTTCCTAGTCTTTAACCTTTCATTCCTGCTTTATTTACACTGCAAAGCTCATATCATAAATAAGAATGGAATACTCCCAACATGGTAAGAAAAATCTGTAACTCAGGATAAATTTTTAAAATTATATATAAAACAGCTGCTTAAAATGTTGAAAGAATGCAGATATAATCAAATACAAATGAAAGAACTACTTCTAACCTAATCTAAAATACTACTCTTTTACATTTAATTCCCAATTTTACATATTAAAGATATATGATCTCATTTTCATTTTCAGCCTTAATAAATTAAATTTCTAACAAATTTTAAAAATTATTTGGATTAAATTTTTAAATTGTTAAAATTTTAAAATTTCAATTTTGCTTACTATTATATTGAACAAATATCTATAATGCAAACCTGAAACATTAAATAAGCATCACCAGCACAAGGTCTTAAACCTTTAGGAGGCACATTTTTTGGAGTTCTCAATTCAGTAAAATTGACTTCTTTTTTAACATCATTTTCATTTCTATATTTTTCATCTTCTGCAACTACCCTTTCAAAAACTAGTGAAACCAGCTGTCTAATAGTGGCCCCTGCTGTATTTATAGTGGTTGAATCTTTAGCAAAATGGAGTCTAAAACAAAGCACTAAATTCTGAAAAGAAAATCATTTTCAAAATTGGAATTTTATAATTTCATAAACTAATTCCTTTTTAATATAAAAACAATTTTTTAATGAAAAATAAATATTAAATAAAGAAATATAATGTTTACATATTATCCTGAATTTTTTTTATCATATTTCATTAGCTAAAAAAAGAATGTAAGACTGAGATATAAACTGATAACTCAGATAAGTAATAACTAAGAATAAATATATAAAACCACAATGGATAATATAAATTTAAAAATAAAAAAAACATTATATACCTTTGCTAGAATATCACCATGAACAATTCCATTTGTGGTTAATAACAAAGTGACACTCTGTAAAACTTTTACTTCTTCTGTACCTGATTCCATAAGCATCCAAAGTGTATCTGTAATACATCGTGCTCCTTTCTGATCAACTACTTGTTCAGTTATCAGTTTCTGTATCATTCCCAGACAAATCTATATCAAAATATATATTATATTACATAATTTCTATGCAAAAAATATTTCTTTTCTTTATGAAATAATATTTTACCTTAACTATTTTCTGATCCTTTGTTTCACATCCTTGCACAAAGGGATACAAAATTTGATTAACTATGTAAAATAATGGAGTTTGTGGAGTGGTTTGTGCATTTCGTAACTTCACAATACCCTCTTCACATGACTAAAAAAAAATAAATTATTTAAATTATTTAATTTATATATTTATGTTTAATGAAGTTACTTGAAAATTTGATTCCTCTAAAGTAAGTAACAAGAAATAGTTAAGTCATATTTGACTTTTATTGAAGTGTGACACAATTTTTTTGTTAAATAAATAACTGCACTTAAAATGAATTATAATTTAGGAAATAAAAAAAAATTCTGTCTGACAGTGCATAAATTAATTCCATGTATTGCTTTTAACTTTTATTGTTTAAATAGAGAAATTGAGATACAACATTTTATTTATTTATGTCAATATTTTTAGGAATTGTTCTCACCTCTTTTATCATTGGAAATTTTTTCTTCGCCTCAGTTGATAGTGTTCTTAAATCATTTTGCAAAATTTCAAAGAGTCTGTTATCGGCATTAATACCTCTCTCCAGTAAATACTGGGACATTATTCATGAAAAACAAAGAATAACAACTAAAATAAAGATGCGTAAAAGACAATTAATTAACAAGACTTTGAATTCTGTTTAGCGAGACATTTCAGTTAGTGTGAACGCCATCTCCGTCGCAAGAGGAAAAATTTCGAGATAAAAGAAATAAACTTTTCTGCCACGTTCAAAATGCGAGATTTGTATTGAAGGAATTTGATTTTGCGTTTATCGAACGCACCGCTAGATACCGCAACGATTTATTTTCTGTAATTGAAATAAAAATTATCCGAAAAAAATCTATTTCATTTAAGGAAATTAATCCCTTAATAACGCAGTTTAAACCGCTCCTAACTAGAAAATCACTTTTTTGTTGCAACGAACCGAGAGATATTTTAAAAACGATATTCTTTTTGGAATTTACAAAAAAGTCTAATTAAATACAGTTTAAAATTTTGAGGGAAATGATTTTCAATGATTTGATTGGTCAACCGATTCCGAACATGCGCAGATATTCTATGTCAAATCTTATCTGCTATTGTTTGTACATCAGTTAATTGAGGGTTCGTGTATTAGATGTTGTTGCAGTGTTGAAGTATATTTTCAAAAGAATTTTTTTTACATTAAACATATAAATAAAAATGTCACATTCAAATTGTGTGTTGGAATTTAAAAAGTCGTCAGTAATTGCGATACAAATTCTTTGGACTATTTATTATTTATTGCCTTGTGTTTCTTCAAAAGATTTGGTTCTTTGATTTATTTTTAGTTCTTTCTGTTTCTTGTTGGTAAGACCATTTTTTTTCCTTAAATGTTAATTAACTTATTATTTAATCACATTATTTGAGATTCAACAATCTTTTCCCGTCGAATACTTTGCAATTCTTTTCATCGTAATTTTATATTTCGATTAATCATTGTACGTTGATGCACAAGTGAAAAGTGAGAAGTAATGGAAATATAGCAGCAAATTGTACAATAGGAATACATGTAATAAACATATAAGTTACTTCAACTAAATAAAACCAGTCATGTTAGAAACATGTGACAACTAATTTTTCCCATATATTTTCTTATGAATCACAATTTTGAAATCTCAATTATGATATTCAGAATATAAAATCACAAAGCTTCCCAAGGTAGTCACATGAAAGTTGTATTGTGTCATAATTATGTTAATTTATTTCTTTGATTGATATCAGATTGATGAAGAATATAAGTTTTAATTTTAGAATATTTTAATATGAAAAATTCTTAAAACTGATGCCACCTTCTAAAAGGTCATCTTCACAGAAGTAATTTTATTTTGATAAAAGTATATGTATGTGCTTGACCTTCTAATGGAAAAATATAAAAATAATGCAAAAATATTGTTTTACTTACACACAGAACTGTATTAAAAGATTAAATGCATTTATTGATTTTTGATCACATTAAGGCACATTGTTTTCAGATAAGAACAAAGACAAATTGCAAAAAATGTGAAATTATTTGATCTACATTTTACATTTTCTTTTTATCATTTATTTTATTTATCATTACCGTTTTGAAATTATAAAGTTTAAAAAAATGTGACAATGTAAGTGACTGATTTGAAAAAGGAGTCATACAATTTTAACTTGTTTGAAAGAGAAATGTTAAACACAATTAACATTCACCCTTCTTTCTGATCTGGAACAGTTACTTCCTCAGATTGAGTTGATATTCATCCAAAAACAATTTTTAGTTTCCACATTTAATTTAAAAAATTTTCCATAATTGTTTTATTGATAAGGAATAATTAATGTATTATGTGCTTTAACTCAGATATATAAGAACATTACTTAATTCACACTTAAATATGTAATAAATTTTCAGCAAACATCTTTTAACTATTTTAACCAGCAAAAATTTGTCAAATGTGGATTCTTCCTTATGTATCTGTAACCATTTAATAATATGTTATACCTAATATTTCTGAGAAAAATAAGCTTAAAACATTTTCTTCAGTTTCTTCTTCAATTTTAAATGTATTATGAAGGGTAAAATTGTTGACAATATTCTAAACTGTGTCATTCTAGGTTTTTTCATACATTTGATTAATATACAATATGTAGATAAATTTATAATTGATTTTTATATAATGTTTAAATTATAAAATTTGATCACTACATATAATCTCAGTTTTAAATAAAAATTATTTTAACTTTTATATTAATAATAAGAAACGGAATGTATCAATATTCCAAAACTTAAGAGCATTCTATTATGGTTCTTTGTTAGTTTGAAGAATTTTTCATTTTTATTCTCAGTTTCATTATTTTATAGGCTAATTAGTTAGATTAAAATAAAGTGTTGAATTTATTGACTTTTCTGATCGTGTTTATGGAGTTAGTACAATTTTTTAATTCCATTTTCACATGCTTTCGACTTTTCTGAGGCCAAAATCTTTCTGGCAATATAAAGACATCTAATGCTTCATATTGATTTCTGCCCTTAAGGCGGGGTGAAAGAATGATTTCCTTCTTTGTGTCCCTTTCTGAGGGCTTCAATTCATTCTCCCGAGTTCATCGAAGCCTTCACTTCTCTCCGCTACCTACGGCGTAGAAATAGGAGCGGCATTACTCATAAAACGCTTTTGCGCAAATGCATTTTATTAAATACATGCCGAAATGGGGAGGCAGAAAGTTGGAAGCAGTTGCATCAGTATGTTATTTAACATAGGAAGCAGCGAACTCTTATAAACGGTGTAATGGTTTAGGATATTAAAAAATAAAATCAGAATCAAGAAATGCAATTACCGATGCAAAGAAATTTATAAGAATATATTCAGAGCATAGTAGTTTAATATGTTATGTAACAGAAAAATAAAAATTTCTGCAGGAAGTTTATTGCTTAAGCAATTAATCAATCAATCAAATATGTTTATCAACCAAGGCCGTCTTTTTTTCATATTACTTATTTGATACTAGCAAAATTATGTTAAAAAAAATCGGTATATTCTTGGTTTTTAGTTCAGTCAATCACAGTTTTTACAGACTGAGAGATGAGTTTTAGGCGTTTACTGAATTGTTTTCGAGCTTTAAATTGTAATATAGGCTATAAATATGTATAATATAATAATATAGGCTTTTTTATATTGTAATGTAGGCTGTAAATGAAGTGTCTCATCCTATTTTTCAAGTTTTTTAATGCTATGTAAAACTAAATGATTTTTCTTTATGTAGCATATTTAAATTTTTATTATTACTTATTGGCAATTTGGGAATTAAATTTAATGGATTAAATATTTGATTTTATTGGGAATGTATGAAAATGTGAAGACAGTTTTACAGCAGCATAAGTAAGAAAATATAATTATATTTTCTAATTATTTTTCTTATAAGAGCGTTATACGATCATTTGGATAAATGTCGAGTTTTCCAACCGTATATACAAAAAAAATGTGAAAGAATTTATGTTGCTGCTTCTGGCGCTGTAAAATCGCTGCTCGAAGACACAATTTATGAGGTTCTTCTAAGGGATGTGGAACACATAATGCCTTTTTTTGAGTATAACCCAAATTCTGCAGACACGCAGGGTGAATGCCTCGCAGTGATAAAAGATTTTAATTGGAAGGCCGTTAATAAAGAAAAAAATCGCGAAAATGCCTTTATAGTTTAAGTTTGATTATGTCAAACATTAGTTGACTTTAAAGAGAAGCGGTGACATGATGGCCGATAGGCATTTGTGAAAAAATTAATTTCTTGAAGCTTTCTTTTAGCAAAAAGAAAGCGAGAATCGAAGGATGTCAAACGGGCCACAAGTTCAAATAATCGCGGATAATCCTCGACTGAAACAAAAAAATCAGTGGAGAAAGACGATGGTCACATGGGATGCTACCGTACGACAAAAGCGAAAGAGCGCGAGTTGCTGCCACGTACTAGGAAAGTCGGAAAGTGAAGAGGGAAAAGCGTCACCTGCTGGGTTAACCCCTGATGAGAAAGTCCTCTCGTGGTGTAGCAGTACCTGTGAAAAAACTTATCGGCACCATTTTCCGAGTTCCTTAAGGGCAGATACCCCATTAGTAATTATAGATGATATATTTAGCAATGTAAAGATTCCAAGAAACCCGAAGAGAAGCCAATTTTTTTTGCAACGTGGAACCATGCCAGAAAGAGGGAGAAAATGCGTCTGATCTATAATCCGGAGGCAGAAGTTTAATCCTTCATGTGCGGTTGCAATGTCGGAGGTTCGGTGCGAGAGCTGCCACTTCCATATTGATATCCGTATTACGATTTCCGATCTTTGATAGTCCTATTCTCTTTCAAGGTTTCATAAATATGGTTAAGATTTAAACTTAGTCAGGTACATATATCTTTTTAACTTAATTTTTGCCGCTATTCGACATGCCACGTATATTTCTTCGAAAATTTCAAAATAAATAAATTAAAAAAAAAAAAATATATGAAAGTTTGAACGTGTGCGAAAATCACCAGATCCGTGAAAATGTTGAAAAGTAACAGCAAGTCTCGAAACTGAATTTATTCGCGATTTGACTCGGTACAATCCTAAAATTTTCCAAGTTAAGCCTTTTCAGATGATTTCCAACTTGAGCAAAAGACATAATTAAGACAAAATTCTCTTCGTGTGGATGAACATAAAAAAAATATAAAATTTGATGCGATTTACCCATTTCTATAACGGTGCTGTGCCACTCTTTCTTGAAAGTATGGACTTGAATCTTATTTTTCATAACTGAATATATCTTAAAGTAATTTGTAAAAAGCTTTATCCAAAATCAGACGAGCATAATGTTAAAAGACCGGTATATTTTAAAATTATGAATTTCAAATGTTGGTAATGTTAATGGTAACACAATGAACAAAGGTCGAAAAATAGATATTGGAAACATAAATATAATCCCAACACAAAAACATATGCATTTCATGTTTTTGTGACAATGATCATGGAATTTGTACATTTCCTCACCATTTTGACCCATTGGTATTTAAAAACTTTTATATTACATACAGTGCAGACAATCAGAATCCTTGATAATAAAAATGTACTATGGTACTATACATAAAACGTATTTAACTAGTATATTAAATATAAAAGTTGTTTTATTGAATTTTTTATTATCATGTATTATAATTAATATCAATTTCTTACAATTCTAGAAAAATCATTATCAGTTTATATTTAGTTATTTTTTGTATGGATTCTGGGTTATAATTTTTCACATATGTATAATAGGCTCCAGGCTAAAGGTGTAGATATTTTATATATGCTTTTTAATCATTTTATGTGAATATTAGAAAGATAAGAATAGCCCATAAGATATAAAATTCTTGAATTACTCTAAAAAGTGTTAAATAAAATAAAGTTTGAATAGCTGCATTATTAAAAAAAATGTATTTTTTACTAAATTTAAAATTATGATTTTTATAAATTAAATAGATTTGAATTAGATAACTTATATTAGTATATTTTGTTATAATGTTTTAAGGTTCGCCAACTTGTTGAGTATTGCATATAAAGATTTTCATGAATAGGGAAAGAAAACCTTTTTATGATTAACAAGATTGAATTGGGATCACATATTAGCAAGGGAAAAAAAATGTGAATTTCATATTGGGCGATTTTCATACAACGCAGTATGTCATTTAAAATATAATATTCTGTGAGGGAAAGATGACTAATTTATCTGCCCGGAGAAGTGTGTATATGTAATAAACATGTCTGTATATGCGTAGAATTTTGATAATTTGTATTTGCATTGCTCTAAATGGACATTGATCGAAGTTATCTTCTGCTATGAATATTCGCATGCGTCATCTGCTTTCTTTTTGTTTTTCTCTTGCACTTTATCCCCTGTATTTATATATCATCGATCCGACTATTTATATAGGAATGTTAATTAAATGCCTATTGTTTAAACATAGGAACCTGGATTTTATCCATTTCTTGTTTTGAATTGATTTACATTGAAATGAATTTGATGTTAATATAATGGGATAAGTTCTTTGTGTATGTGTGTATGTGTTTAATATATTTAAACCACCAAAGATACAATGTATTGCATCCGTTTATAATGTCTGCTCCATTTTCTCGCCGAATGCCATTTACGATTAATTTCCCATTTCAAAGAGAATTCTTTTGTCTGCCAACATTTTACCGGTCGAAACATAATCCTGTTAGGTTTCGGATGCAAATATTTAAGGTAACATCCGTATTGAGGGGGTCATGGTTTTTGTGCTGCTTCAAGGTTGGAACAATTAGGAAACTGGTGTAAGAATCAGATATTTATGTACTTTTTCTTTTGGGCGGTGCGGAAAGTTAGGTTCGTATAAAAAGAAAAAATGGAAAAAACGAGACTAGGGTCATTAGCATCGGCTTCTCGTTCCAATGTCGAAAAAACCTAACAATCTTAAACAAGCCTAAATCAACCGAGGCAACATGAAATTTTATTTTGTGTTAAAGGGAATATTTTCCGGGCTCTGTTGCCTTCTCCCCGTGGTAATTGATATGTTGAAATGGTTGGAAGTCAGACTGGAGGGTAGGACCCATGGAAAGATAACCGAATAACCTGTCTAACCCATCTCAGACGGGACCCACTTAAAATATGCGTTTTGCTTGTTGAATTATTACGCAGGCCATCTCGTCTTGCTTTCCTTTGTTCTGACCTTCTCAATAGCAGAACGTTTTAACTCTTAAATTCGAAATAACCGATGCTTTTAATTCGTGTTCCGACACGTTATACCCTTCAGCCGTGAAGAAACGAAATTATTATCCGTTTCAGTCAACATTTTGTAACGTATAAAGTCCATTAATATTTATTTTATCCCGATGATTTAACTTCAGCTTCATAAGAATCTCACGTGTGAGGTGTATGTTTTTTTAGTGCCACTTAAGAAAGCAATTCTCGTTAAAATGTAAAGGATGGGTAATCTATTCCAAATTGTAAAAATCACAATTATATTTATTTTAATTGATCTCACTTGATGAACGTTTATAACAGTATTGTTTAAAAATATTATTTTTAAAAAATAATTTTTTTTTGTGGTATCTCAGTGGTGAAGTACATGCATAGCATTTTCTTCACTAGGATTCAGAGGCAAAAGCCGCCTCCTTTCCCGTGGTGCGATTGCGCCTACAATCTTCATCTCGAAGCTTCTTGTCTTTGGCATCATTCCACAAATCTTCATGTCTTTGTTGATTGTTTAAAATATATTTTAAACAGTCCTTCCATTGCCATCAAATTTTATTTTACTTCTGTTTTAAATTTTCACTTCTTTTTTCATTTGTCAGTGTATCGCATAAATTTCTTCTTGCTTAGTTTTTATTCTTCTGCTTCGATTTTATAAGATTAGAATTTCCAAACTACTTGTGAAGTATAATTTTCGAGACTAAACTGCGAAACCAAGATGTTTCCCAAATGCATAAAATAAAATTTTTTAATTATTGGAATCTGTTTAACAATTTTTATGTAACATAAGATTGTTGCATATTACAAGTGTTAGATAGGTAACAATTTTTCATTAAATTTAAAAGGATCTATACATAAAGTTTAATCGTTGGTCTTTATTTTAGCGACCATGTTCTCGAACGGTTAGTTTATTTTTAGTTTATATTACTTAGCAAAATATTTCATTTGCAATAAGAAAATGGTTCAATATTGGAAATTAATATTTTTTCAGTGATGAGGAAGTAGGGAATATAACCTTGCAAAGAGAATTTAATTTCAAAGAACGAAATAAGGTTTAAAATGATTTTATAATATGGGTGAGAAAATTTATATTTTTCTTAACTGATATGAAATATGTATATTTGCCTTAATTAATTCCTGCAATTCATCTCAACATAATATTTTGTGAGATATGTCGTTATACTACGTTACAAGGATAAAAGATTGCCTTGGCTACATGGAAATAAAGCCCTCACGTTAAGAATCAGCTGTGAGTTTTCCATTTTCGCATAATGTTATTTTTACATATGTTTAACTTATGATAAAGTATTTTTTTGTTGTAACCCTCACAAAGACTGAGCTCCGATAAAAACTGAAGAAAGAACATTAGAAGTCCAGATGTTGTGAATCAAGTCTTCAGTCACCGATCAGCTGTATTGAGCACAGCTGTTAGGCTGCCGAGTTTATATAGCGTGTTCCGAAAGACCCGTATTCCTTTAAATGTATCGACCTGAGTTGTTTTATGTAAGAGAATATCGTGTGATTCAAAAGTTATACATGAGAGATACAGTTCAAAAAACTAATACTTTGCACTGGTAACTAGTATTATTTTACTTCCTCGCTTGTGAAACTGCTTATAGTTATCCGGGAATGTCCTTGTGTGGCGGCCCAATCAGCTGAGTTGTATAGTATGTTTCGAAAAAAAAGGAAAGAGAACTTGTGTTTAAACGCTTGGAACTATTAATTTTTACTTTATAAATACGAAATTAATCGTATGTTCTTAAAAATTAAATAAATTATTTTAAATTAAGAATAAAGCAGCGACAATTTTATAAAAATGAACTTAATTAATATTTTCCCATAAAATTCGCGATAATCATTTTAATTTTTTTTAATTATTAATTTTTTCAATAATAAATATTAAAGTAAGGTGTTTGTTAAGAAATTGAAGCCATACAAAATTTTATCTTTTTTTTAATTAGAAATTAATCTTTCAGTATTAACTTTCAGTAAAAATGGCAGTTGTGTATTTGAATATTAATTTTATAAAAACTTCATAGAAAATACAAGAACTGTCTTCTTTTTCAAATAGAATTTTCTATATTAAAAATATGAAAAGTATTATGAAATAGATGTTTGTAAAAATCCAAAGGGTAAGCCAGATTTTTTTAAAATTATAATTATTTAAAATCATAATAATAAATTTCTTTAAATTAATCTTTTGATAGATTTTCGAAAATTAAGTTATTTCGTTATAGTTTTAAAATCAAAAACAGAATCTTGTTTCATGGCATGTGGTTTTTATTACTGATAAATTTTTAAACTAGCAGCTAATATTAAAAGTAATCCAAGATGCGGATATTGTATTTTTTTTTATTTTATTTTTATGAGCGTGTTCATTCTAAAACCACGGTCATGAACTTAAATGTCACTGCATGTCATACTTTGTAAAAATATACAGTTTTGAGCATGTTTAAGCCTATATAGAGATACGAATTCTAAATATATGTCTATCGTTAAGTAATGTTAACATTGAAATAATTATATACATAAAAATTCAATGTAATAAAAAATTATAGCCGATATATTTATAAATACTGAAAATTATCATAATTTCTCATAACAATCGACGATTTCAATATTATGAATATTTATGCAGAAGTTTTAATCAATTTTTAATTATGTTAACCACAAATAAATTTTGAATGTTTTTAAAAAGTAATTTTAAAGCTAAATCTTTAAAATTAGCTTATAATTTTTCTAAAGGTTTTTCATTGTTTAAAGTATTTGGAGATTTATTTTTTTGTATACTAATAAGACCCAGGTTGTCGGTTTAAAAAAAATATAGAAAGAAAATAGAAATATATGATGAAGCTTTAAAGGTGGCATGCTTTAATATTCTCAAATCGAAGTTTTTGCACTAGCAATAAATACCCCATTCTATTAATTGTATTTCCGGCAACTTCTTCATATTTTTCTATATGAATTGTGACAAATTTATTCGCCGGTTCCAGGATGCACGAAGTACGCCTGGGGTAACCCTTGTTGTATAAATCGAAATGCAATCCAAAAGCACAAATTATTTTATATTTTTAAAACTTCATTAGTAATTTCTGTTTGAACGACCTTTAATGGAGTTTTGATTTCAATTATGAAAATGTGTTGTAATTAAGTTTTTTCGTTTCTTTTTACAAGGTAAAGAACATTGGAAAAATTTCAGGTTTTTTGATTTTGCGTTCGGACTTGGAGGCTTTAAATTAAGTCATATCGAAAAATTATTTCATGTGTGATTAAAAAAGTTTATTTTGACCCTGTCAGATCATGTTCACAACTATTCTCGATATAGCCGAGGGATGGACACGAAATATCGCAACCGTTTGAATAATAATTTCTCTCTTTCTCTCTAATGCCTCTCTCATTGTCTTAGGTTTTCTTGTGGTAATGTTCATGTCCTTGCTCGACGATACTGCAACAGGTTCCACAGTATTTTCAAGGTTTCATACATGCGTCAGTGATGATGGATAATTTTATTCATTAATTGGAGGACGGTTAAGCGAGTTATGGTTTAGGGGGGCGAGAGAAAAACGATTCTCGTATAGTCACTCGAAAAAAATATACGCAAATGGGATTATTGAATAAAAATCGATCGAAAATCGTGGATTAACAAAATCATTAATTTTTTATTTTGCATTTCAAAAATAGCTCAACTCGTTCCGGGCTTTTATGCAAATTCCGCTTTTGTTGTTTGATCCGGCGATATTCAGGCGATCTGCGAGGAATCGGGGGTTATTGCACTGGCAAAGCAGATACGCGCGGGAAGAGATTACAGGAAGGAACGCCCGTCGAAAATGCGAAGAAACTTTATGAACGACCCGCAGAGGGGGGTCACCATATTTTGCCTGCCCGGGTTTCCTTGCGTCTGCCAGGCCGAAGAGACGTTTCCGCTTCGGCTTCTCGACTTCTTACCGCTGACAATTCGCTCCGTCCTTTGCGAATTCACAATTTATGCGAATCCTCCCGATTTTATTTATTATTATTTTATTTCTCGACGGCTTAAAATAGAAAAATTCACGTTGAGTTTATATATTGCTGCCTCTGCCAAAGATGTTTGAGTTCCCCGTTTGATTGCCGCCTTTTCCCCTCCCCGGCGACGGGCTCGGAAATTGCGTTCAAATGTCTCAATTTAGGCTGACAAATAAACGTTCAACAACATATACAGATGCGTTTAAAAAGTATATAAATGCCATATCGCGAGCCAAGTATATTCGACGATCTTTGGAATCGGCTCTCGCCTTTGTGAAAAGGAAAAAAAAAAATTACCTTTTTTCGCTTTTGCCCGATCGTCGCCGCCCTCTCACAGGGGATATTGCAAAGGGCGCGATTTTAAATTTCAAAAATTCGGGAAATGCACATTTCCCGCAGCTCTGACCCGCTCGTAAAATCTCCGCTGCAGGATAATCCGTTGACCGCGTGCGAATCCGCTGTCTGCCGAATCTACCGTTTCGATTCCGGAAAATTTTCCGTTTGCTAAATGATTTTACTTTCGCAAATAATCGATTTAGCACGTTCGACGCGACATTAGCAAAAAAAAGTTGCGTTAAAGGAGGAAGTTGTGGAAATAATAAGAGAGAGAGAGAGAGAGAGAGAGAATAGTGGTTCAGATAAAAAGGCTGCGCTTTACACGGGGAATAAAGAGGAGCCGCGCTCGTTCGAACGATATCAAAACCGCGAGCACTTTCGTGGCCGCAAATGATTCGTATTTGACCTTAGGTCCGCAGTTTCAAATCCGGGCATTTCATATGCGGGATTCGGCAAATTGGCGAGCGTCGCTTTTTCCCCACACTCAAATCAGGGCTGCAAACTCACGATTTTTTTTTAAAGTTAATTTCCCTGCTCGGGAAAATGCCCGGAGGCTCGAATGCCAAATATTTTCGAGCAGATGGTTTCGGTGTCCTTTTTTTCTCCCCTTTCTCTCGCGTTTCACGGCACTCCGCAAACCGTTCGAGTCCCCTGCCATCCGCGAGCCCGAACATGGTTTTTCCCCGTTGCCGTTCAAAATCGATAAACCTACCCCAAAACGCGAATCCGTCTGAGGTTTTGCCCTTTCGATGCCGTCTTCCCATTATCCCTCGAACGCTGAATAAAACGAAATTGTCAACCCTTAAACAATTTTTTTTCTGCGATTCGCCTCTCATAAGCCTTTACTTTTTTTTTATTATCGGCTTTGAGTTTACGTTAACTTGTCATGCACGACCATTTTTCATGTTTGATTATTGTTTTAGTTGTCGATTTGCGGTGCTCGTAAATGACCTTTATTCAAGCAACCATTGGTGGAAAAATAAAATTTTGTAAATTGACCGTCAGTTCTTTTGTCGGGGGGTTAAAAACAGAAAAAAACGTATTTGGCGGCGAATAATTTGAACCCGATCATTAAAATGCGTTAAGGGAAGTAGAAATTTAGCTTGGAGAGGTTCATATGCAGAATTATTTGATTTTTATACTTCAGCCGCCATCCTTAAATTTTCAACAATTTCATTTTTGCCAAGTAATCTTTCATTTTTAACGTTCTTGTTTTTTTTTTATGTTTTCAGCATTAATCAGCAAAGCCATAGGATAACAATAAAATAAAAACTTTAGGAACAACAGGAGGAGCGAGGGGATTCTGTTGTAATATAATGGAGGATCCAGATCGAGTTTCTTGACATTCTCCCAATTGTTGTTTTACTTAGGAAAATCGAGAAAGAACCTGTAACAGTTTCACTCACTTCTGTAAGTTTAATAAAGTAAATAATTTATATTTGTCCTCAAGCTTAGACCTATCAAAAATTGGAGGGGAAAATCAAAGCGAAGTTTTTATGATGGTCGATAGAGTCTCTCAAGGGTTTGATGCCGCTATTCATCCTTTGCCGTCGCCCTTCCCTTTCGAGCATCCCGGCTTATTTTATTAACGTCCGGGAAATAATGCGATCGAACCGTTGTAGCTTTAAAAAAAAAAAAAAAAATTCCCGGGACGTCGAAGTGGAAGATTTCGCATCCGGTTTTTCGATCACAAAAATTATGCAACACTGCGAATCGCTTTGGTTTTTTTTTTTTTTCATTTTTGTCGCTCCGAACGCTTTTGCCACCCGGGGTGAGCCTCCTCCGTAATTCGAGGCGAAGCAAAGGCACCTGGATATTTATCTAGTCAACAATGCCGAACGAGGTTTCGCATCTTGCCAGCACGCCAGAGTATCAGAAGTTGATGGAAACGTGAAAAACTACCTGGTAGATTTGCCACTTTCGGTTAAGGACTTATTTCTCGTTCTTCTTTTCGTTTCATTCTCTAATGGGGCATGTTTTCATTTATTTAATTACAATACTACTTTCTCTTCGTCTAAACTTATTTCGCTATTATGCCACTGGATGATGTTAAATTGGGATTTTTTTTTTCTTTTTTTTCTTTTTTTTTTTTTGTCCGTTTTTCTTTTCCATCATTTCAGACTGCGCCGTCGGGGAAAGTGGAAAGCAAGACAACTCGTTTTCTTCGATTAAATCCGCGTTTCGGAACTTTTTGGGAAGGCCGTTTAAAACAAATCGCGAGACCCCTTGCATCTTCGCACACAGATACGTGAAAATACATTTTAAAAAGGGAATAAGGTTTAATATCAGGCGCATTCGCTGCCGGGAAACATTCTGGGCGACGCATTCCCCCCCCCCCCCCTTTTTTTTTTAATCGCGCGAAAGGCCACTCCGACTTTGAAAATCATTATTAAGCTCGAATATTGCGGTCAGTTTCGAACGAAGCAGATCGAGATGGCGTCTAAACCAACGAACAGCCCGCGGAAAATGCGCCTGCGATAACATTTCCGCTCGTTCGGTTTAATGATCGCAAAGTGAAAAGCGCTGGCTAAATCCGACGTGAATTAAACGTAAAAAAAAAAAAAAAAAAAAACGGATTCGGAAGGAGGCAAGGCATAAAAATGCTCCGCGAGAATTTTCAAACGGATGAACGTGGATGTGGAGAAATAATTTTTGCGGCGCTTGGCTAAATTTCCGAAATAGCACTATCATTTTCGTATGGCTTCGCGAACATTTTGCCATCGGCGAACGTTTAGAGAGCTAAAAGTTACTCGACTGGTCGAGAAATCTATGTCAGATGGATTGTTACTTAAGGCATTTTGAATATTACCTCTGCCATGCTAAATCGTTGAGTAATTTATGTTTTGAAAAAATGTTTCGTTTGAGGGAATGTCACGATTTTTTTTTTTTTTCAAATATATGTAAGAATTTTGATTTGCAGCGGATTAAACATTGAACGGGACAAATTTGCTTAAAATCCCTAATATAATTCATTATATTCAAACCTAATTTTTTCGAGGGGAATTCGCCTGGGCCTTGTCAAACGAATCTGAATCCTGCCCCCTCGCAGGCATTGTTTAAGAGAATGTTTTCCACCCATGCTGCGTTTGGTCCACCCATTATTTTCTGTCTTCCGCGCAATTTTGGAACGAAATTTGAGATTTTTTTTTCCTGCCCGACCCTGACCATTGTCAATCACGCGAGAAGCTTAATCCTCGTCGTTATTTCACGCATATTCGGCTTGAATTTTCGACCGGTTGTGGTCTGGAAAAAAGGGAGTATCGGGTTTGTACATCGAAACCGCGGTCCGCGTCAATCGCTGAGAAAAGGCCCGTGAAGGTGTTACGAAAATGAAATAAATCGTTTCGAGAGCTGACCAGCATTTAAGGTCACAGCGCGAGAAAGCCCCGGGATTTACTAATGGAAACGTTCAGGTATCGAAGTTGAAATTGCCGTCCGATGAGGCGTGCCAGATCGATCGCGATAAAGCGCCTAAATTTTTTTTTTATTTTTTTTTTTTGCGTTTTTCGCGCACAGTTTGAAAAGTGATCGCGGCGGTGCCGTTCCTTTTGATGCAGGAAGAGGACCTCGAGCTAAATCAAAAGGAGAACTTTTTATTTGCTGTCGGAAAAAAAGTTATTTAGACAAAAGGAATATTCTTATCGTCGCTTTAAAAAAAAGAAGAAAAAAATAACTCTGTTTATACTGCGACATGTTAATTATTTTGGTATTATTTTGTCAAACGCGGCGAAACAGAAATCGATTTGGAAGTTTTGGAAAAAGAAACAGAATGTCTCCCTATTGTTCATTCCTCCGTCAATCAACCAAAGTTTATTTTTCACTTTTTGATCCGCATCCTGTATTTTTTCTTCCGGATTGCAAATGCAATAATTTGCAGGGGCATTAACACAAGCAATCAATTCGTTTGCGGATCGTTGAGACGACGTTGAAGCATTTCATTGTGCTACCGCCGAGAATTTCCTTTCGAACGCCGCGCTTCGTCCGCATCTCCACATCCCATGTTGGATTATGCAGCACTGAAGAAATCACTTTCGTTTTCTTCAGTAATTACATTGCATAATAAGGTATTTCACGTTTTCATCAAGAATATTACACGGCATAATAATGAAGGACGATTTTTTTAAATTGGGCGTTTAGCGCTGCTTAGAGTTAAATTTTTTGACGCGGCGACAGCCCCGAACACACGAATCACTCTCGTCCTCGGATTTCCGATTGGACTCCGCGGGATCCTGTCCCGGGTTTCCCTTCCTGAGCAGCCGTTCCTCTGCGTAGGAAGTGGGCCAAACTCGCATAACCTTTATAAGGTTGAATTGCCGCAAGCGCAGATGACAGTGTAATGGTGGGAGAAGAGAATTTTTCGACACTGCTACAAGAAGTGAAAGTATTTGCTTTTACGAGCCCGCTAAATTCACTAAATTGAAATGAATATAGCTTGCTGAACGGAAATGAGAGCTAGATCAATCAAAAAAAAAAAAAAACATGAATATTCAGCATAATGACTAAATTAGTATATTTTATACTTCATCCATTATACCGTGCATGTGGGAATAAAAAAAATTGCCTTTGTGTCGATTCAGAAGGAAGAAAATTTTTTTATAAGTCTTACACAAATTTTACGATATTATGGTATAAGTTTGTCATTTATGAGCATATTTTGATATTTTACGATTCAAATACACCGAGGTACGTTAACTTCAATTGAATTGAAGTTACCCAGAATGTCCTGTTCTTTTACGAATGAGTTTAAAATTATTTTTCAGGGATAAATTTATGTTCAGTAAACATAAATTATGTTCTTTTTATAATATATTACAACATAATTATGTACATCATAAATGACATGTATTTAAGTAAAGTGTATTTTAAAAAGAACTGATTATGGTGGTCTGATGAAATTGGGAAGAAAAATATATTTTTTAAGTCAAATATCTTATTAGTTGATGTTAGTTCAGTGTACATTCAATCATAAGCATTTCCATATTTATGTCTTCTGAAAACATATGCCTACACATTTTCAATTTGTAATGTTTTATTATAAAACTTTAATTTTTAGTGTCTTGAATGAAGAACATTCATGGTCGTTCCATATCGAAGTATAATTTTTCGGGTTAAATCATATCGATCGATCCCACTGTTTTTTACTTCACGTGTCATTAACATCTCATAGTGAGCCTTCCATCCCATCATGGCCGTTTCCTCATGGAATGCTTGGAAAATGCTCTATGAAATAAATTTTATTCACATTTTCTAAATTTATACGAACGAACTGAGTGGTAAAAGATGAAATCGCTTACGGAACTGATCGATTTTTCGAAGCACTATAAACTATTTCGGTTCCACAATGTCTGTGACTGTCCAAAAAAACCTAAAAAAAAAATCATTTTACCACAAATCACTCCCCTTATATGTTTACTGACATCAAAAGGCAGCATTCAAACATTTTTCATAAGAAAAACATCTCCGCCATCTTCACCTCCGCTACAAAAATCATATTGTTCAACATCTAAAGATGGAAAGACCCTCTTGTGCTCTCTGGTAATTGTAAGGTTTTCATTGCTAATGTAACAAACTCCCATAGTTTCCATCCGTCCTGACCACCTGTCCCATACTTATCTACTTCAGACACCCTGAGTCATATTTACCCTATTTAACCTCACAAATCAGCCCTTGTCAGGCTTACGGGACTGCTCGTCCTGTCAGAAAAAACATCTTCCACAAAATCACAAAAGCCCCTGCTTAAAATCCTCCCCCTTTTCTTCTCTCCAACAACGGAGGCACCGAGACAATGAAAAACATCCTAAAAACTGGCTCAGTGCATCATTGATGTTGTACTTGAATTCTTATTCTTTAAAACTGTAATTCCCATATTCAGCTGTAAATTCACTCTCGCACGACATCCCATTATTTCCTTTCATTAATAATCCGCAGTTGCTGTAGATTTACAGCAAATGAAACCAGCGCCATTTTCTCATTTTATTCATTCCTAGTACCAATACATTCCTTTGTTCCTCTATACTCTATTTCATGGTTCTGCAACTTTTCAAATTGTAATTCAACAAAGTTTCATACATTTGGAATGTTTAGGAAAATCTGTACACCCGACTCGATTTAATCTTGATCTTTGCCCCAAGCAGTTGTTAAAATACAAAAATTATGTCAGCTTGCTGAGATGTTATAACAATCATCAGTAACAATTTATACAGTTTTAGTTTAAAAAGTTTAAATTTATGCTGAAGTCGATTGTAACGATATCTGGTAACAACATATATTTATTACCACCATATTTTTCCCGTTATTGAATATTGGTTGCAGAGCAGAGGCCCTATATCCAATCTCATTTGACATTATTTAACATTCATTTTATAGGCTCCGTTTTTAGTTGTTTTATAGCGCTTTTATGTGTTGAAACATAAGTTTCATGGCGGTTGGTAAAAGCCCCGCGATTGTGGTGTGAGGTTGGCCAAATAGTTGAAGATCCTGCTGTGATGTTTTCATATTCCTATTCAAATGTCTGCAGTTAACTTCGAATTTCATAATCTACCATGCTTTTTATTTTCTTGAAAGTTCAGATTTTTCGTCGTTTCTCATTGTATCCGTCAGACATTACAAATTCGTGATTATGGATAATATTGTAAATAATAATTATCCACTTACGCGAAATTTCTGTATGTGCAACTATCAGTTGATATACGTATATATAATGTATTTTAAATTTTTTATGTATATATATAAAAGTTATTTTTAAAACCGAAACGATTTTTTTATGGTTTTTAACATAATAAACGAATCTGAACGTTTAACACGTTTTCTTACATCCGTCTCCTTTTAATTTATTTACTATTGAGCAATTACGTTTTACTTTTTTTACAAATTACTTATTATTATATCCCATATAATTGTATCTTCTTTCCACATTTAAAGTAATTAGTATTGAGTCGAAAAAGCCGAAAATGAGTTATAATTTTATATAAATGTTTTTAAATAATCAATTTTACGTAAATTTTAACATAAAAGTTATCAGTTTAAAATGAGTCTGTAGTTAAGACCTTCAGCGGTTTGTATTAATATTGGTATAATGAACTCCGGACTTATTTTTATAATTTATTTATAGACGACTTGCTTTTGCTATTATTAATATTTACAATCGTTTGAAAAGTTACACAATCTGTATATTGGTCTATTTTTAGTTTGATACTACACTCGAGGTGTCTTTCTTAATGATAGTAATCGATGTTTGCAGAAAGTGCAAAAGACTTTATTATGAAACAATTTATTCCAATGACCCGGAAGTTATTACGGCCAAAAAGTATCTCAAGATTTACAAAATTTGAATATTTTCATTGCAGATATGCTTAGTTTACAAGTTGATCTATTTTCGAAACCTATAACGTGATTTTTGCGAGCTTGTAAATTTTGTGGACAATTTGTCTGTTTTCTCGCTGTGATTTGCCGTTTATATTCATATAGTTTGAGTGACTCCCACAATATAATAATAAGAGGCTATTTTTGTATTTTAAGGGTTTTTGCCCTATGGAAAAATTGTTCTAGTTAACAGTACTCTTATGCGCCAATTTATCTTGAAGGAAATGAACCATGAGGAAGAAACGAAGGAATATTTCGGCCCATTGCCAATTATTCGTAATAACCTCATTGTACATTATATGTAATATAATAAATCTAAACCGTCGAAGAGTGCAGGACATCCATTCGAAAAACAAAACCTGACATGCAGTACAACGTACACGAAATTTAATGTACCTTACCCATGCGTACTTCTGAAAACGACCGGTCACATTCCTATGGAGTTAACATGTGAATTAGGCTTTTATGAATAAAAACGTATCGATATTTACTATATTTCGATATGCCAACTATTTTCTGAAATCCAAAACATTGTTTTAGGTTTATTTTGTTATATGAAGAACTTTTTAGACTTTTTTCTTATCCGAATACATTAAATTAATGTTTAAAGTTGAAGTCGAAGATCTCATTTGTAAAAATATTGCTTATTATTATTGCGCTATTAATAATAAAAATTTTAGCCATTTCGACTCACTTTTCAATGTATTATAATTATTAAACATTTGATTTTTTAATTACAATGCAGAAAAAAAAATTTGAATCGTTTGAAAATTTTTATACCATATGTAAAACTAATATACATAATTAATTATAATGGGCAATAATTTTATGTTAGCTTACGACATATCCCAAAATATCTTTTCTTTTTCATAATAATAGCGACACGATAAAATACTGCTGTTTTGAAATGAATTAATTTTGCCACAAATCGATCAATGCATTGACATTTAACATGCAGGAATGAAAGGAATAAAAGTTGAGATTACTGATAATAGGACTAATAAAACTTATGCCTGACCGGCAATCAGTATGAATTTTTGTGAATATTTTTTTTACAAGGCTTTCAAATGAGCAAGTGAGGAAGATTAAGGTTTTATTTTGTTCGTACGAGCCTGAAAATTTTAATATTCACATTATATTTGATGATTGAATATTTTGCCATTTCTGCGCTCCCGGTCAAAAAAAATGAAGAAAGAACTGTTAGGGCAAGGCACTCTCAGGGGATCGATCGAATTCGGGTTTAAGCTTAAATAAATGTACTCCGATCTGACCTAGGTCGGGAAAGTTCAAAATTATCTCCAAAATTCGACGCCAGAATAGATCAGGTTCGATTTACCTTGTTATTCAATATAAATTAGCTTTCTTAGAGCTTTGAACCTTCACTTTGGGAACGTTGATGGTATTGAGTTTTATATACATAAAATTAAATAAGCTATATTTTTGATGTGCGGCACCAAAGGAATGAAAATGTTAAACGTTAATGTAATTTTAAGACTTTTAAAGTTCGTCTGAATATGTAGGATTTTCATTTTTTTTTAAAAATCGATTTCAGTTAAGGGAAAAAAAGCAGTCGAATCCGATGTTGTTACTTTACTCAAATTTTATATATATATATATATATATATATTTTTTTTTTCTGTCAGAACTTACTCATACAATCCATATATACAATATATATACACACGTGCATACATACATACATACAAATTCCCTATATAAAGATATATCTATATATAATTTATATTGTCAAGGAAAAGGTTTTTGAATAATACAGAATGAGTCATTCCAAACACCTTTTTGGCACCCATGAATCATGGATTTGAGTCTGCAGTTGGGGAGGCGATTCCCTTGATCCCAGGACAATAAGAGTTACCGGAAGGAAAATTTTCATTGGAAAATCAAAAGACAAATTACAGAAGTGCGATAATTTCTTAAAGAATTTTTACCATTCTTCGTATGCAGCCTCCTCTTGTCGAGATGCGTCTTCTGCTAAGAAAAGGTCAAAGACCGGACGTTGTGATATTTCCCCACTTCAAAATGCTAACCGCACTTTTTTTTTATTTTTTATTTTTATTTTTACGTCTTCTCTCTCACAATTACCTAATTTACATGTTCTGCTCTTCCTGCTCGTAGAATATTCCTTATTACGTTCGTGTCACTTATTGTCTACAGCCACTCTGTACTTCTGCGCGCTTCGGTCTCATTAGTTAAGCTGATTTGCGCGAGGCAAACGATCGACAGACACAAGAACAGACTTCCCATATCAAATGCTGTCAGGGAAAAATGATTGGGAAACACAAAAATTGTTGCATCATTTTGACTTTTTTTCTTATAATTAATAACCGAGTTTCCAAACCGTCTTTCGACGACGCTCGCTCCTGAAATTTGTCGTCGAATCCAAAAAGAGAGTGAAACGGCTGAGCACCGTTGGCAGTGCTACACCGTGGCGAAAAAGTCAGCCAGATACCAATTTTCTTACGAAAAGTACGATTCGCTAGTTGTCGAAACATGGGTAAAACTCAACATTTCGACAGGAAATTAGAATTAGCTTCTCTCTCTTATCTAAATCGAGTGCCACCTTTCCCTCCCGCCCTACATCTTAATGAAGCTCGTGATGTGGGTGAATTCTGCGTTTTTTTTCACCGGCGATGGGTCGATAATTGTTGGCGTTTCGATCTTTCCTGTTCAAATTGACGTCGGGAACGCAACATATTACGAAGCACGAAGCGAAACGTCAAAATACAGAGCCGGAGTTTTGCTGCGCTGTTTCTGCTTGTTCGCGCTTTTCACTTCCGGAAGGGCGGGGCAAAACGGGGTTCCCTGTCGGTCACGAGCGGAAGATCCGCTTCTTGGAAGGAACTAAAAAAATGCGCGCGAGTCGGACGACACATGATCCCAAGGTCTCTGATCGATGGGGTCATTCAACCCGATCCATCGTTCAACACGTGCTTTTCTTAGCACCTTGCCGAATGCTTTCTTCGGCCAATCGCCTTGGACTACTCTCGCGATGACATTTCCCTTCTCGGAAATGGAAAACGACGCGCATCCCTCTATATAATTAACCCCCGAACGGATTTTCTCCCCCGAACATTGTTTACAAAAGCATTGTCCATTATTCCGTAAGGAGAGCGTAGATCGTGAATTTTTTATTATTATTATTATTATTATTATTATTATTATTATTATTATTAAACAATAATGTTTTGCGCTAATTATGAGTGAATGAGACGAGACCTAATTTATTTTTAACGCACGTAAATCAAATCCAAACGCCAAGCTTTTGCATTAAGGTTTCATATGAATTTTGTTATTTAATGCCCCGGAAAGTATTATGTCGACGAAAAAAAATTTTTTTCATTCAAGCAAGGGCAGTCTGCGGCGGCTGAAAACATGTTCCTATGGTCGCCACGACAATGGACGAACTTTTTTATTTTAAGAAATTAATATACGTAATGCCGGATGCGACAATCAAGAATGAAAAAAATGTTGGGGAGGATTAGTGTGATTGCTCTGCCCGTTTTGTGTACAAGAGATTAGTGTGGCGTTTTGAAAATTGGAAGCACTTTCAGGGGTTAATCCCAATGTTTGAACATTACACAAAGCGATATGGAAATGCACGTTTTTTTGCTGCTGCACGAGTCTATTTGGATTACGATGAGAAAAGAAAACGACTGCGGTTGACTGCGTTCGCGCTTTCCGTTCTGGCTTCCATCATCTCCGGGAGGATTTTTGGAGGCGGTCTGCTGCCAACCCCCTTTCGTACGTTCCAGCGATGTTGCGCACTCTGCTTTCGAGGTTACCCTGCGCATCCGTTTAGCGCTGGAAGTTACTTTTCGTGTTTCACTTTGACACACGCTCGCTCCGGAGACTTTGTGGCGAAAAAAAAAAAGCAAATTTGAAAATGATGCAAAAACGCCGTTATTGAAAAATTTCGCATTGTTATATACCCATCCTGGGTAATTTTTAATGGCAAATTTCAAGTTTTGTATTGGAAAGTATCACGTCTTCTATTAAAGGTTAAATGAAATGCAAAAATCCAAAATTGAGGTGCGAAATAGAAAACTCATATCCATATCCGGGGGGCGTGAATTGCTTTTAACGAATATTTTTATTTTAACATAGTTGTTTGAAACATGTAATCTGATGGAACGTTTTTCGCTGTTGGAAGATTCTGATGGTAGTTTCTTCTCCTTTTCATTGTCTGGCACCGTTAGGGGCACGGTCCGAAATTATACTTTCAGGGGCGATCCGAAAGCTGCGACCGTGCCAAGCGATTTGCTAATCTCTCGTATGGTTGATGAAGCCCTTGATGCATAATGTTATTGAGTTCATTACAAGTTCGCCAAATGCACGTATTGCCTGTCGGAGGTAAAACGCCCTACAAAACTAGTATTGGTACCTGCCGAGGAGGTCATGGACATCGAATTCCCCTTTCGTTGATTGGTAAGGCCCATAAATTATAAGTTGAGATTACGATTCATGTCACATGCAATACTGAAACCCAAATAAAAAGAAGGTACTCGGTTTCTAAGGAAAAGCTTGAAAAAAATATTAAAAGAACATCCGAGTTATTTATTTATCTGCAAGATTTTTTTTTTTTAATTTGCGCAGCGCTATGGAAGGAATCTTAAAATGATCATCCAATTAACAGATAATGATCTTGATTTCAGCGAGCAATTACTCTTTTAAAGCATGTTCCTTTTAGTGGCATCCGCAAAAAGAGCAATTTTATCCGCCATTAGCAGGAGTGACGTAATGCCCCGTATGAATCAGGTGATCATTCATACGAGTAATTTTACCATTTTTTTTTTCTTCTTTAACGTATAATTCTTATTGTTCAGTTTCATTCACTTTAACTTTACTGTAAACCCAGATAAAAGTGTCGTTTAAAGGATTCCGACCAACTTTCCCGATAAAAACTTGCAACCTACTTATAACATATAGCTGCCATGGGCGATGTACATAATTGTGCAAAATATTAGTAGGTTAAGTTATGTGTATTAAATATTTTTTCCCATGTTTTTGCATTTTCTTTTCACTTTTCATTCATAGTTAATCGACGCGATGTAAATTATCAGAGTATGATCAGATTCCGTTAGTTCTGGAATCAAAAGTTCCAATCTTAAAATCTGCAACCAATGGAAAATATAAGCGGTTTATGTCCATTTGCTGCAAATCAGGTTTTCGGATATGATGGATAAAGTTGGCTAATGCCGTTAAGTGATTTTTTGTAAGTTCATTTCTGGAACCCTCTCCCCTCTCTTACACGGCAGAAGGTATATCGTGGGATTATGATTTAAATCATTTTTCTTACAATCAATGCAAATTAGTTGGGCGCCTGAAAAATAATTGGTGTAGGATGAATTTTTTTTGTTTCAGTTTTCGTTTTTGCATCCCCGAAATTATTCCTTTCCTTTTCTCGAAATCCGACCGTTCTGAATCTTGCTTCAAGAATGGCGAATCACTTCGGATGGAATATTGAGAAAAGCTAAAGAAAAAAGTTTCGTTTAGTAAATTGCAATAACCCTGACACAGTTTCAGAAGACGATATGTGAAAGTTGGCCGTGTTCAGCGGCCTCCGAGTTCTGTTGAGCCTTTGATGGTGGTTTTCGGACCGGGCGTCCACCCGGTGGATAGTGGCGGCCGCGCTCGATACGCCATCCGCGGCACTCCTTTCTAATTCATTCTCGAACGTTGGACCTACTTTTTGTCTTTGTATGTAGGTCGCCTGCTTAAGATGTCCCGTGCAAAGTTCACCTGGTACGCGAAAATTATTTCGATTTTCATGCGTCGCAATTTTCATTCCGCCTCTTATTTCTCTGTCCAAAGGCAATAGAGAATGAACTTGCCCTCCCCGAACATTGTGATAATTTACGATATCTCGTTTCCATGCTACTATTTTAAATTTAATTGTTTTTTCATCCAAATGTGACCGTGAAGGAAACGCGTCGAATGATTAAATTTCTCTCTATTTTTAGGTAGAAAATGCATTCGATAATGGAAAGCGATGGAGTTCCGAGTGACCCGTACGAGGTTCTCTGCCATATGGCGGCTCTCATTATTGAAGGCAGGACGCCGCTACACGTATCAAAAGGCCTCGGCGATTGCATCTTAACTGGGTAGGGCATCGAAGAACTTTCCATTGTTTCCCTGAACTTTCCATTGCTCTTCATCGGCTTAATTTTTACGTTCGTACCCTCAGCGATACCGTGCTGAAAGCTCCGAAACCGTACCACGAGGGACCTCATTGCCCGAACTTCATGAAACTGTATAGCAAGGAATCGGCCAACGTACACAAATGCAGCGAAAACAACGTTTTGTGTATTCGTTTCGGCAAGCTCAAGCAGCATCTTCTTAACTTGTACGAGAAATCAATGCCGATTACTATCGAAGCCTCTTTGGGACCAGATTGTCTCTGTGGGGAACTTAGGAGTCAGTCGACTCTAGTGTCAGTTACACCCTCAAAGCGCGACATCGTGCTGGAGCAGTGGACAATCAACCTGAAGACCAAGAGGTGAGTTCCGAGCCATTGATCTCCACTACAACCGCCATGGAAAACATTGGCTCAAAACTTTATGGTGTTGCTATTGCAGGACTCACGAGCCGTCTCAGATGTCATTGATGAATTTATATCAAGCTGTCCGTTCGCTGTTGCATTTCTCCCAGCTGACAGCTTGGTACACAAGGAATAGTGGAACGAAACCTGCCCATGTGATCTATAGGGTTTGTGTGCCCAAGGATTCCACATTTATCACCGACGAGAACTTTCTCAACCACCATTTTCCAATAGCCGATATTAATAAAAACATCTCGATAAAAGTAAATTTAATTCATCATGCATCATATTTAGTTTGATTTTGTACGAAATATGAATTGCAAAGTTCCGATTTACAAAATAATACGGTTGATTTCAGATATCAATTAAATCGATACCTCGAATGGAAGCTATTCCAACTGTTTATTGTCCACAACATTTCTGCGGACATTTGGAGGGCGCACAGGGTAACCATCAGGAAGGAAAAGACTGCTCTCGGATGAATAAGGATAAGAAATACCTCGGCATCGGATCCACTTTGGACATGGTAGACAAGGAAGAGCTCTCAGATGACAATCTACCCCTCAAGTTTCAAGGTGTTCGTAAGAAAATTTACAAGGAGAGGAAAACCAAAAACAGGCTAAATTATTTTGGATCTTCGCCGCCATACGACGTTAATTCCTGCCGAAACGATCTCTGCGACGGTTTGGAGTATCTCGATGCATTGGTCACCGATAAGCAAACGGGAAAATCAAAGAGTGGAGTTGTAAAGTACGACTGCTTCAACAGCAGCAAGCCCTATCCTTGCGAATCCCTCAAGAACCTCACTACCGAATCTTCTTTGGTGGATTTGGCAAAAAGCAAAACCTCTCAATTTCCAGGCGATCTACTTAAACCTCGCATTGATTTCGAAGCGTTAGACACGTATTCATGCAATTTTTTTGAGCAGAAATTTTCTGGCTCGAGTTTGGATCTGATGACCACATTGAAAACTTTGAAGAACGACGGAGAATTTGATCTGCGGACGGGAGACAAGGCGGACGAATCTCTGCTCAAGAGATTGGCAAATCAGAAGCTTGATGGTCTAGTTTCCGAGCCGAGAAGGACCTCGATCAAGGGGTTAGATATAGTCGACGATAGAATGCAAATATCGTGCGGCATTTCCGGTAAACATCACTGTAAATGCGAGTACGAAGAGGAGGTGGACAATTTAAATTTGGAGAAACCGAGGAGGAGAAGATCCATCGGAAAGGCGAGGCCCGACGACTGCGGGATGACCAACTTCGAGGCAGACAAAATCTTGCACGGAAAGTTTAAAGAAGTCGATCGCGGAATTTTCGCCACAAATTCCGAAATGGACGAATCCACATTTGCCAAAAGCAATCAGAAACCCTGTACCGTCACCTTAAAAACCATCAAACGCTCAATTCAGAACGAATCGTCGAAGTGGATTGCATCCGATCTGCCGATCAAAAAGTCTTTCAAATCTTCAACACAAATTTCTGCAGAAGACGAAATGGCAAAGGACCACGATGATCGTTTGCACGTAGAGGAGAAGGTAGTCGATTCGCCTTCTGATTTTGAAACAGATTCGAGTGGTTCGGACGAGGATTCAAAGATAAGGAGCGAACTTCCATCAGAGAGAGGCAGATCGAAAAGGGAGGCTGGCACAAGTTTCGCATACCCAGCAGTCACAAGGGAGGACAAAGCCGCCAGCAGCGCCGATACTGTGGCGGCTATGGACGGTGAGGAACACGAAAGCGATTACAATTGCGAAGAGGAGGTCTCGAACCCGTTTATGGCAAAAATATTGAGAACTACTACGAAGAATCCCTTCCCGCTTCCGGAAAAGTCCCCAAGGCACGAGACCACTCAAAATACTTGTGATAATAGTCAAAATAATTTATGTAATAGCGATTTAGACAAAAATGAAGAACTTGAAAGTAATAATTGTGATTATGCAGTAGATAAAAATGTTATATTTTTAAATAAATTGAAACTAGCCGCACCAAATGATGTACCGGAGGAGCAAAGTGATATAAAAGCCAAAGTGGTGGTTGCCGAAGAGCATCCTCGGAGACAGTTCGCGGTTCCCGCAAGGCCTTCTCGCGGGATGCAACCTCCGACGCCTGCTGCCAATCGCTGCAAGCATCGCATGAATTTAGATCTCAAATCGGAGCGTTTGAAGAGATCCGTGCTGAGAAACCTCAACAGCTTGGACACCGAGGAAGACTTTGCTCCGTCAGAATTTCTTTCCAAAAGCCTCAATCGCCTTAAGTCGCTCTTCGACAAGAGAGACTTGGCAGCCAAGGCGAGTTCTTATGCTTTTTTTCGTTAGAATTACTCAAATTATAAGATTCCGACACAGAAAATGTTAATGAGAAGTTCGTAAATATATAACGTTCAGAACTTTGCAGGGCGAGAAAAGGCGGGAAGACAAGAGTTGCAAGCTGGAGTTAGATGCAGATGACACTGGAAGTGGTGGCTTCAATAGCGCAAAAACTATCCCCGTTCCATCGGCTCAGGATAAACTCAACTTCAGGCGATCCCTGGATTCCGCCGCGCAGCTCGTCTTTCACAGGTGCTCTGGCCTTCCTTTAACATCATCTCCCGCCCCCGTCAGAAGAAACAACAGCAGCTTTTCCTTCGACTCCTCTCTCAACTCCGTTTCTGCGATCAAAAGGTTAGTTTTCTTAATTTGTATCCCAAAATCACTCTTTGCGATTTGATTTTGACATGGGAATTTATTTCTTTTATCAGCGCTCTGTTTGACTCTGCCAATTCGATCAGTTCAGAAGACGAAAACGAATCGGAAGGAAGTTTGAGAAGTCCGGCTAGCCCTGGTACCTGGTCAATCGGTTCCAAGTCAATCAATTATCACAGCTTGTCGCCATTACCGTTGCTGGGTAAGTTTTATTCTATTGTATTTAAAAAAGAATTTATAAGTATAAATAATTCTAAAGTATTTAAAAAAGAAAAAATATTGTTATTACACGTTTTTTCGCTCTTTCAGGTACCTTCGAAGAAAGCGTATTGAACGGACGCCTGGAACCCGTTTCCACAGTCCAAGGATTCACCGCCGAGCTTGGGGCCAGCGGATCCTTCTGCACTCGCCATCTTCACCTCCCTGTTACCGTATTTTTCTACACCCTCGGGGACAATGACAAAGTGTCCGCTCCGTATTTAGTACGTATTATTATTAGAAGGATGATGCTGCAATTTCATCATGGCATAATAAACTTTTATTGGGTTTTCAGGGCCATATAAATTTGGGGAAAAAAGGATATAATGTCCCGCGATCTGGCACGGTTCAGGTGACTCTCTTCAATCCCCTGCGAACCGTCGTCAAAATGTTCGTCGTCGTGTACGATCTCAACGACATGCCACCCAATTCGCACACTTTCCTCCGACAGCGAACTCTCTACGTGCCAGCGAACCAGAAGGAATCCCTTTACTTCGAAAAGAGCGAAACGCCATTCGAACAGGAGGACTACCACAGGTATCTCCGTTATTTGATCCACCTCAGGTTCGTCAGTGGGAAGACGGGAAGAATTTATCTTCACACGGATATAAGGATGGTGATCTTCCGGAAGGCAGACGAGGACACTGCAACTGCCCTGGGGAAACAGATCGAGGGGGAGACGTTCGAACTGAGATCTCATACGCATGGACCGATGAATCCGAAGTTCTCACCTAGAAAATAAGATTACAAGGAAGGAAGTGAATCTTGAAACATTCCTGAAGAGCTTTTCAAAACAGAAAACTTTTCGTCCAATGACAGAAAGGAAACTTTCGAGCGGTTAATCGAAATCCGTCCGTGCCAAAAGAGCTCTCCCATTGATGAAAAAATAAATTATCAATAAATAATATAAGCGAGAGTTGTTACCATTGATAATTAAGATTATATATGTAAAAATATACATGGAAATAATAATTACGAAATAAAAACAAATATATATATCGGAAATGGAAATATTATACTACGTCGAACGAGTAGAATTTTGAAACTACCTCCTAAAATATTAAAATTAGTTATGATTTTTTTTAAAAATAATTATCGCAGTTTTATTTTATTTTAATTTTTATTTTGTCGATTTCGATTAAAACAGTTTTCATTTCCCATTCTTATAAACGATTTTTTATTTTATTTTTTTTATCATTGCGACTTTTCAATTGTTTAAATAAATCTTTTTTTCTTACGTTCTTAAACGAAAATTAAACGTTAAGTTTCTATAAGTTTCGGTTGCATTAATAAAAAAATCATTTCTTTTTAACATTTCCAAATCTTCTTCAATAGCTTAATAATCCTTGAATGCAATGATAACTATTGAATTTTCCAATTATAATGTAATTATAATATATTCAAATATTTTTTTAAAAAGTGGTTTTTAATCTGCTTCTATCTGGGTTTATTAATGGGAATGGTACTGGATGCAAAATTTTCATTTCTGCGAAATAGCGGCGATCACAAATCTCCTCGACCGTCGTAGAACGTTGAATTTTGATGCTTTAGGCTGTCCCTTTATTTTCACAACTATTAACTGGTCAAAGTTCGTAAATAAATTTTCAATTTCAACGTCCATTATCGCTTTTTATTCCGTAAAATATTACAAGAATGTGAGTTATAAATTCGGATGAATATTATTGCTTTTGCTATCGTATCATCTCAAGAATTTTCATTAAATTCTAAACTTGTTTGTTAGCATAAACTCGGTTGCAAAATACTTCATAATAATTCTTTGGATTTCTAAAATCCTATATTTCAGAACTGGCATTTTGATATTGAAATTTTTGATAAGATTTTCATCAAGAGCGAAGATTCAGTCTAAATTCCTATAAATACATTCGCTTATTAACAGGAGGTTATTTTCTTTGCTGTTGGCATTTTGCTTCAACTTTCTCAATTATTGCGAAATAATCTTGTCTCAACAAAATAAATTGCAGAGAGTAATGTTAGGAATTCAAATATGAAAATTTAATGTGGCGTCATCAACGTCCCGGTAATTATCAGAATATATGGACATGAAAAATTTTTTCCTGAAATCTGAATATTTTGCTAATATAAATATTATAATTAGTTCAAATTAGAAATAAAGAACCTTTTCTTTTTCTATATTTACGATTTTATTTGTTTACATCACAAAAAAAATAATGAAATTAGTCTCTTACATTTAATGAAGTATTTAAAAATAAACTTTCTCAGGCTTTTCCTTATTTCCTCTTTTTTTTATAACCTTTTTCAGATAAGTAAAAACATAACAGCAATGAAACTGTGATTTTCATTTTACATTTGAACAAAATCAAATCAAAGAACAGCTACTGTAAAACTGATTTTTAACATCTAATTCAAGAGATTATTTAACAGTAAACAAATGTAGAAATATATGCTTTTGTTTGATGATATCTTACTGATAAAATTTTGTGATGATAAATAAAAAGTATCTTCCAAGTTTTAGAAACTTTTAGCATTTTTTAATTATTTTAAAGCTGCTGATTTCCTCTTCCACACAACTTGAAGTGGAACAGTAAAAAAATAAATTTCTGAATTTCATTACCAAAATTTGAAAAATGATTTTTATATTGCACAAAATTTTCCCACCTTTGAAGTTAAAACTCATTAGAATAAAAAAAAGAATAATTTATATAACATGCTAAATTATCCATTTGACATTTTAATGTCATTGTGAAAATGATGCTGCCCAAGGTGGACTCATGGGTTGTGGATTTTGAATGTAAGACATGACAACTGCTGAAATTGATAGCCTAAAAGTAATAAAAAATTAATAAAATTATTATAAAAAATTTTTAAATGTTCAATTTATCAAGTTAAAACTTTCTACTAACATAAAGCTGCTGAAGATTTGTTTTGCATCATCATTTACTCTTGAATTTGCAAAGCAGACACAAGAGCAGTAAAGAGCAACCCAAGCACACCATTTCATCTGAAAAAAAAAAGAAGATTAATATATTGATGTTGTAGAGTTCAGAATATTTCTTTTGTTTTCTATTCACCCTAAGTAGTAATCCACACATGCTGAAGAGCAACCCCAATATGTTCATGTAGTCCGGAGTCAAATCTTCTCCGGGAATAGGCTGATTTGTTTGAGGCTGAACTCTGAATCTAGAAAATTTTATTTATTTGGAAAATAACAAAGTTTTCAGTAAAGTAGGTGTGCACTACATATTTATATCAGTTGCACTGTTATTAATCCTATTTTGTCTTACCTCGTAGGCCGATTATATCTTCTCGAATCCCCACCATCTCCGCTTCCTTTTATTTCTCTGTTCACCGGCATATTATGGTAAAGACTAATAAGTAGCAAAGAAACGATAAGTACATGAAATATTTAAACTCAGCTGACTAATTGATAAATGTTTTGCGAGAACAAACTTCTCAACTGATTTTCCTACTACGCATGCCTTAAAGTTTTAAAGCTCGTGAAAAAGTAGAATCTCTAGTAATAATTATATTAATAAAGATTGAAAAAATTATATTTCTGTTAAATTTTGCGATTTACTTTCATCCTCTATAAATTTTCCCAGTAAAATTTCAAGTTTTACAGTATGAAAATTACACTTAAACTTCACCTATTGATTCGCTAATCACTGCACCCAACATTGGCATACAATTCATTGACTGCAATGTTGGCAACCCTACTTCAAAGAAAGTAATTTAAGCTCTCATATAGAGCTTAATGAATTTTGGTATTTTAAAAGTAGGGAATTGACATCGGCCCAAAATGTGGTATGAAGTTCTGCCCTGCTCTGCCGTAATCGGAGGCTGTTTGGCATTTGCGAACATCTTTACTTATGTTACCAATAAATTAGTGTACAATCAGGTATTTTATTTTAACGTTAAATTGAAAGTTATTAATATCGTAGGACATTAGTTGTATTATAAAACGTTCGCGAACGGTAAAGAAACCCAAATTTTTATCGTTAATGTTGATCTTCCAGTTTTCGTCGAATGACCAAAATTTGCCTTGCTAAGGCCTTGATTCGGTATATCAGACACTCATTAAAAGAATGAAAAATTCATATTTTGCAATTGAAAAATTTTTTTCTTTTGTAACTTTTCAGTTTTTTTTTATTCTCTTATTTCGAAAAATCTTTGATTATTTTATTATTTATTGTTGAATTATTTTTAGATCACAAAATTTATGATGATCTACAATTACAGATAGTTAATTGATTTTAGTATTCAAGAATTAATCCCTTATCTGAATTACTTCTACATCATTATTAGGATTAATTGCAAATTTGTCATTTAAAGTAGCTATGCAAGGGTGGTTTCTAATTTTATTAGAACAAGTGTCTAAATTTGTTGTATATGTACATATATATATTTATTTATGTGTATATATATGATTAGTGCCTAACCTAATCTGAATGAGCATTTAAGTTCATGCTTGTGTTAAATGTTATATGAATTATATGAAATAACCTTTTGGTTAGATTATAGCTCTTTCATCAGCAATACTGAATGAAATCAAAAATTAAAATTCTCTGTTTTCAAAAATTTTCTCTTATTAAATCCTTTTTAGTTAAAATATGTATATTTCACATTGAAATACAAACCAATTTTTTTTTACATTAATTCAGGTGTAATTTTAAACATCAACATTTATCATTATCTATTAATTTATGATAATAAAAAAAGTAAATTAATTACATTTTATTTTTTTAAAGCCTTTCAAAAGAATTGTTTTAGAAAAAGAGGATGCCTACATGGTTCTCAGAGATGGTAGAGTTAGTAATATTAACTGGGCTTACAAATTTGTTGTAAGTATTTTTCATTAGTTTAATTAAAAATATTCAATGAAAATTGGCAAAAAAACTAAGTATATTTCAAATAAGTGAATGTAATTGTTTAATTGAATCTAATTATATTATTTTTAAACAAAAAGTGAGAGTCAAGAAATAAATAAATTTTATTTATCACAAAAGTAAAATATGCATTGCTGATTACATATTATTTTTATAATAGGGTTTGGAAAATATTCCTGATGCAGATAGCCCACAAACCAGTACCAAATGAAGTTGAGGTAGTATGCTGTGACTGAAAATAATAATGCAAATAATAAAAAAATACTTAAAGAAAATGATTTAGTTATAAATTAAATTAAAATTGATTATCTTATAAAACTTTTTTTTATTTAATTTGTACAATTTCTCAATTTTTGAGGATTTTATGATTCTGAAAAAACAAAATGGCTGATCATCAATTACTGGTACATTCTTCTCACTGTACATATTATTAAAATATATATAAATTTAATTTCTTTTGTAACTATTTTAACAATTCTCAAAGTACATTTTTTTCACGATATACATTGTAATTTTCTTTTAGAAAAAATCTTTTTTTATTATAGTCATTGAAATTGGAAAGCAAAAATCAATTTTTTCAAATAAGAATATTTTGAAAAGAAAAAAATATTTAGTCAGCGAATTTTGTTAATCGTAAGTGTTGATGGTTTTTATGATGATTGATTAAAAAAATTTTGGAATAATTTTAATTTATTTGATTTATGATTTGAGTTTTAAAAAATTATAATTCCTTGACATTTACTTAATCTGTAATTCAGAAATCTAATTTTTCGTTAAAAAAATGTAATTAATTTTAATGTCAATTTCACGTCGTTGCTAAAAGAAAGATTAAAAAACATTTTTGAAATATTATACGCCACAGAAATAAATACAATTAAAGTTATTGTGTCCTCACCACGCCTATTGCCATTATTTTAACAGTGGCCTTCTTTTTTCTCGCGTGCAAAGTTTTATTAACCCGATAATTTTATTGTAACATCTTTGAAAAATGAAAGATGCCTTTGATGAAATAGTTACTTAATTACTTCATTTATAAGTTTTCACATATTTTTGTTCTATCTCATTTTAAGTGAAAAACGATTTCATTATACCTAATCATGTAGAGATTAGCAAAATTCCTTGAGATACTTCATGTCATTATTTGTTAAATTACTGAAAATCATTTTTGTAAATTTAAAAAGAAATTAGCTCTTATTATTAATATTAGCGAATAAAGTAAATCCTTTTGGGATGTGAATAAGAATTAAAGATAATTTTTGATCGTTATTTTATACGTTTTGCGTAAAATTCCCCAAAATTACAGCTAACCAAGTAACAGGTTAATTTTAGTATGCAACGCAACTTTCTAAAAAATGGATGGAAATGGGAATCATTTTCCTAACACATTTCCCTTTCAAAAATTTAAGACTTTTGTTATTGATTTCCAATAAAAATTACCCCTCGCTGTTAAATTATTTGAACATCAAGTTAAAAAATAGGAAGGTCAAAAATTTTGTGGATGAAAGGTTGATCTCATAAATTTTGAAGATTTTAATTTTGTGGAGACATCATATTTCAAATATTGTGCAAGTTGTTTGACTTGGAGAAAAGTTATGTCCTTATCAAGCATAAGAGAATAGATGTCGAATTTTACGATTCACATTTTATTTTGATTATTAATTAAAGAATAATGAACCGGAGCAAAATGCTCAAAAAATGATGTGCAAATGTGATTAGCGTAAGAGCTAAAATCATAAAAAGTTCTATAGACTGGCCGCGGTCGTTCATTTCAGTTCCGCAAATCTTCGTCTTCGGGTTGCCCCATCAAGGAAGCCTCTCGAATTTTCAGGAAAAAACGAAAACTTGATAAATGCTTCAGTTAGTCTGCCATAGAGGTGCCGAATAAAATTTGCAATGCGTTCCAGTTTCGGTGCGCAATGATGTTGACGTTTTGGTACGTGGTACAAGAACTGGCGAGTATCGTCCGCATTCAAAATGAAGGTTGGCAATTTTACGATTCGAGCGCATTTAAAAAATTAAAAATGAGAAATCGAATTTTACTTATGAAATTCATTTTCCGTTCGATCACAGAAAATGTATCGAACCAAAACCTTTTTTTTTTTTTTTTTAGTGCGTATGAATTATCGGCCAAAATAATTTCCATTTTACTATCCCCCTTCCCAGGCGCGATACCGTACGGAATTCTCCCCTGGATTCTCCGCATGATGTCGCCTCGGCGTAGAAGCAAATTGAACTGTCCGGAAAAAGAAGAGAGGAGAAACTGAATAATTGCATCTCTTGTCAATGATAAATTACGAAATTCGATAATGAAAAGCACAATTTAAATCCAAACATCGGTTCAACCCCTTTTTTTCCGGGACATGCGCAGTTTCGAGCAGAGCGCGGGAGTTTGCGCTTCTGCGACAAAAAAAAAAAATCTTCCCGGTTCACTTGGACAGCAGAAAATTTCGACAACCACTTAAATGGAATATGTTCGAGGTTCCATTCGCGAAGCACGCGAACGAAGCAAACTCATCTAAGTAGCGAGATTTCGGATCATTGTAGCAGAACTCCACTCGCTTTTCCTTTTCCGCAAGTTAAATATAGGCTGGACTTTTGTTTGAGGACGCGATGATTTTAACAGAATTTTGTCGCTTCAATGTAACTCATACCGGGCATGGAAGAAGGATCGTCGTGAGTGGTTCATCTTCGCTCTGAGAAAATTTCGAACAATTTGATTTTCTAGACGGTGGTGAAGGGGGGACACGAGAAGAGGAAGCGTCTCGGCGAGAAATTTTCGTGTTGGTTTAAAAAAAAAGATGGGAAATATTCCGGTTAACTTTTTTTAAACAGAATGAAATTTTTATCGAAGCGATTCGCGAATTACGCAGAAAATGTTTACGCTCGTGCGTCGCCTTTTCTCATATTTGATTCGATTCTCGTCCTGTGATAAGGAAACATTAAACGAAATGACCATTTGAGATTTCTCTTTTTCTTCTCAAATGCAAAAAAATCTGAGATTTCGGATTTTACAGTTTGGTGCGGAAACGAAAAAACGGGAATGCTCATCAAGGTAAATTGTCTCTCAAACATTATTACTTTTTAAAAAAAAAAAAAAATCCGCAAGTAAACAGGCAATAAAAAAATCGGGGAAGTTGCATTTGCCCTCGGTTAACGATAATTATCAGATATTTTAGCGCTTTCAGGAATTCGGACGTTACCAAGCGGAAGCTCGAATTTAGTGTCAAAATTCAAAACATGGCAATCTCTAGCGTTATGCACGCGATTAAAAAGCGTACACGGCCTCCGTACGCTGTCGCAGGGAGAATTTCTAGCTGGTTAGTTGATAAAATGATTTCGTCGCCATTACTGGCACATCCGGGCTTTCGCGTAAATCATAACGTAATGCAGGCGAAAAACCGTTTTCCTTCCCGTTTTTTTTTAACTGTTGATTTCCTCCGGCGGTCTCTCGCTGTCTGCCTTTCAGCAAAGGGATCCGGATATATTTGTGTGAGCGCTCATCCCGTCGGGATCGACCAGAAATGAAGTAAATATTTTCTCTCCCATAGTCATTTTTTGTTTCTATCATTGGAAGAAAATAAAACCGCATCAAACGCATGACTTCGCAGCGCTAGCCACGCAAAAATTCGGTACCATAATCGCGATACTTCGTGGAATGCTCTGCTGTTATTGTTATTGTTATTATTATTTCTTCATTTGTTTATTAATTTTTTTATCATTTGCCAAAAACGCGAACCATAATCTAAATTGTAAAAGCGGCAGAGACGAATATTCAGCCGAAATAATTTTAATTTCATTTTACATGCACGTACAAGCGGGTCTCCCGTTATAGCGAGCAATCCTCAGCTTAAAGCTCACGGTCGAAACGCCAGGAACCATATTTTCCGGATTGAAGCTTCCAGGTAACTTTTCCGTAAAATTATTTTAACATTTTTTGGTGGGAGAAAATACCAATTAAGCTCCGGTTTCTGTGCATAACATTACCATATGAATCAATGAAGGGAAAAGTTGCTCCTCCACCTTGTTGTGGCTCCCGCAATGAATGCAAGATATCATCGTAAATTATGGCGGAACTTGCTCTCTTGTTGTTATAATGAATTCCATAAAGCAATTACATTTACAAGGGAATATTTTCATGCCGCATTATGTAAGTATGACAATGAAGTAGTGATCTAAAACCCTTATTTGATATAAATACATATACGTTCCTACACACATATCCCGGTTCTTTCTGCCATTAAAGCATATGATGCTTTTCATTTTCCAAAGTGAGCACTTATGTTATTATTAGTATGAATGTGTGCGTTTACGTAAATACATTAAACCTCGAATGTAATCGAACTTGTATGTCTGAACCTTTGGCGAGGATCTCCAAAATTCATTTTTAAAAACAAAATAATCGACAAAGAGAACGTCGTAACAGAGAATAATATCAAGGAACGCATTAATATTAACATTTTCTTTTCCGGTATTGTTCAGCGACACGTGGAAAACTTGAAATTCACATCGGTGTTGTAAATTGGATGATTAAAAATTAAAATAAAAAAATACCGTGTAACGCTATTCGCTCGTGTTTTCTCATATCAGAATTCGTATAGTGTTCAAAAAAGGAAGTTTTTAATGTTCAAGTTAAGGATTCAAAAACTTATTTAGAGAAATGTTAACAATCATCATTCGAAACTGAAGTTTGAATGTTGTTTAAGAAATTTGTAACTAATTTTCAAACTTCTTCCTATCATCCCTCCTTAGGAAGGTTAAATGCAATTTGAGTAAAATTTTATTGTACGCGAAACGTCATTAGGTTATATAATCGTTGTTTATTTTTCATAAAGAAAGAATAACTTTAATTTTTGGTCAAAAATATTGAAGAATTTTTCTTTCTTTTATTGCAATGATCTGGAAAAATGCTAATAACATTACATATAAATTGCATCTGAAAGAGAATCTTGCATATATATTAAAAAATTTATTATAGTTCTAATTTTTTTTCTTTTTATATACATTGAATGATCGGTAAATATCAATATTTCCATTTCCATGATATAAAATCTTATCAAAAATCAGTGGAGAACACAAACTGCTTCTTATTTACATATACCAAATTCGGTTTTGAAAAATCAGGCTTCCAGTATTAAGCGAGATCGGAGAAACATTACTTTTTGTGCATACAACTCTTTTCCTGAACGAAATTATTTTATATTAATAATTCTTTATGTGGTATGTTACATAATAGTATTTACTTAATGTTTCTTTTTCAGACATGGATTCCACAGCAAACGGGGCTCTTTTTTTCAGTATGTATGAGTATCCATCATAATTTACGACGGATAATTGAATTTAATTGCAATTTTCCTTATGTATAAGGAAAATTTTCTTCTTTTAAAATGAATGCACGATATAAGCATTGAAAAAAACAAACGAACACATCGGAGAAAAAACCTTTTCCGAATTAGTAAAAAAATTATATGATAGTTCAATGCTTTTTACATTTCGGTAGTTTTTCGCACTTTTTATCGGTTCCTAACTGGAAAACTGCTCTCCAAGGGAATCATTCAAAGTTCATTAGGACATCATTCTTTGAGATCTTGAAAACTCAGACGTACGGCTGCTTACATCTTCGATTACATTTCGTTTCACCGACTAATTTTCAATTCATTTTCGGTGTTTCCTGGAATATTTCTCTCTTTCTCTCTATATATTTAAATATGTGTGTGTGTGTATATTTGTATGTACAGTATTTATCTCGTCGACAATCTTATGCTAATTTACATGTTTTCGCCATTAGATATTCTCATTACGGATAGAGATATTGGAAGAATTGTCAGGCAAATGCTGCGATCCATTCTCGAAAGACAAATCATTTTGGGTTAGAGCTTAGGTGAGGATGTACAGCAATTAGCGGAAAGGAGTTGGAAGAAGTCGAAACAGCTTCTCTTGGAAAACACATTGTTAAATTAATAAAATGAATGGTCTTTCATCAGTCCTATGAAAAAATTTCATTTACATTTTTCCGCTACACGCAGCACTACATCACTACATTTCATGTCCCGGTCCTTACCTGTGGTCGTTTAATTCAATTTCTCTTTTAAATTGAATTGGTTCCCAGTTCCAGATGATTGCGGACCGAAGTACTTTAAATCCTTTCTCTCATGGGAATGGTTTTTTCGGTCCACTCCCTTAGTTTCATCAATTTTTTTTCACTCCAAAGGCTGTGCAAACGAAGTCGATTCCGACGGATATCCAGTAGTGCAAAATGAAATTAAAAAAACAGAAAATATAATATTAAAGTCGATTTTCATCTTTTAGTATCATTTTTAAGAATAAAATCTTTTGACTTAAAAAAAAAATTTTTTTGCGGCACATTTAGATTCCTCTACATGCATTTACTCAATGAGCATTTTGTTCCCTTTTTTAAATTTCAAAACGAATTGATTTATTCTATATTAAATATTTTGATTGTTTTGGTGAATGGTCGACCAGAGGATTCTGCAACTTATTCCAATTAGCATTTCAACTCATTGTCTGGCTCGGTTCGCAATCCTTTTAGCGATTACTCTAGTTCGACAGTTTTCTTTAACCTTTTTGAATTATCGCAAAATCTCGCTTCACTTTGGCTTTTATGACAATGCTTCTTTAACATCCGATTTATGTTGGAAAATTCTAAACTTGTGCACTTCCTTTAGTTTTCTCTTGGATCCGTAATTATCCTTTTTTCTTCATCGTTCGAGAACATTCTGTAAAGACTGCAAGCTAATTTGCTGTTAGCGTTTTTTTCTTGCGAGATTTATTTTAGATTATTTATGATATTTAGATTTTCATGGTTATCCAGGTAAAATCATCGCTTTTTGACGCTGCGAATAAAAAGGTGAACCCGACAAAATTCGTCCCATTTATGATCCACCGCATCAGACAATATGAGAAATTGCATCAGGTGGATATTTAAAGAATTTCGAAAGCAATAATTTAAATTTTACAACTATCCATATCGGACTTTTCGATCCATCCAAAACCGAATCTTCTGTTGTAGATAATATACAGTCATATTTTTGTTACATTAAAACTAGAAATCCATGCTAGAATCCATGCAATCACGTAGATTATATTAAAAAAATGAATGGCCTAAGTTATTTTTTCTGATATTGGATTACACATGTCCATTATCTTCATATGCATCTATGTTAGTATTGGTATATTAAACTTAACAGATTCAGTTTATTCAGTTAATATTATATGTAATAAACTGTATATTGTAAAATTTTCATTTTGCAACTTATTCACAGCATATATGCAAATGTAATTTCACAAAAAAAGCTAATAGTTGTAAAGTATGTAAAGAGCTTTTGAAAAAAGTAAAAATTCATATTTAAATTTATCAAGGTAAAAATATTTGTTATCAAACTTTTGGGTTAAAATCAAAAATTAAAATAATTTCAATATTTATATTATTTAACAATTATTCCCAAAGACATTATTGAAAGATCCATATTTTCTTTTGCTCTTATAATTAAAAATTATTTCTCTCCAAACTTTCATAACACAATTTCGTACCATATCCCAACATTATGTCAGAGTCCACTATAAATTATTTTGTACCTTCATTCTGTACATCTTTAAGCTTTTTTTATTCCTTTAAAAAATTTTCAGAGATTTTCTTAGTCGATTTGCGATTTTCCACATGCAGATGTTTGTTCTTCAAACAGAAATATTAGAATTTTCCGATGTTCCCTAGTACAGAAAATATTGAGAATGTCTATTCAAAGACTTTGTAATAAATCATATTTTTGGAATATTATTGTTGTCACACTGATATAGGGCAAATGATCATTTTTCTTTATTTCTGGACATTAAATTCTCTCTATGTCGTTCATATCTTTTGCTAGAGCTGAGAATCATAATATAAAGCTCGTGTGAATGGTCGATTCTTATAAAATTATTATTTCTGTCAAAAGGATAATATAAGTCATCTAATAGACAAAAATAATGAGAAATCCAACACGGATGAAAAATCTTATTTGTCATTTGAGGACAGGCAAAAATATTTTTTATATTCTGGAAAGTCTTATGAAATGAAATTAAAAGTAAGAGTCGATTTCAATGGTATTTTCTCCAAGCTTAATAAATTCGAAATCAGCAATTTATCCCAACGAAAATCAAGTCACGTACATGGAAGGCCTTTTGAAAACGGTTTTTCTTTCTCCCTCTGCTCACCAACATGCGAATTACCTGATGATTTTTGAATTCAGAGATGGATTGGGTCTGTGCTCGAAGGGATCGAGAGCAGCAGCCGGAAGTGTTTAAAAGGTTCCAAAAATCACAGTTTTAACAAGGTCCTAAAGCCGAAATTTTCCACTTGTGGAGAAATTGAAAACTAAATTTTTAATCTTTGCCACATTAAGTATTTATTATGAGAGCTCGAGCCCTTGATATATAAAAAATGATTTGTCCATAAACAGAAGTCGCAGAGATGAAAAAAACACGAAATATGCGGACGGTATCTGTAATTGTTAGCTTCAAGAAAACTATAAACTGCCTGTTTATAAAAGTTTTATAAAAGACCCAGCGGAAAATGATTGTCAGAAACATTATTCTTCGCTTCATTCACTTAAAGGGTGGAATAAGAATACATTTATCGCAAACGAAAGATGACACCATAATTAAAGGATGTCTGATTAAAGAGAGCCCAAGTATCAAGTGAAAAAAATTTGACTACAATAAAAGGAACAAATTGAAAAATTTTCTTTTTAATACTTCTTTATGCTGAATTTCCATGATGGAACAACAGTGTAATAATCACTGTAGATAATTCAACAATTTAATGAGAAAGTCCACAAATTGGTTTTCAAATATTGGTTATGAGATTCGCTTTTAGAAAATTATAAACGGAAATTTTAACAATTGCCTTGCAGCGGTTCCATCGTTTGTACATTGTTGCTACCCTTCACTCAATTGAGCAGACACAATTCGCTTGGATTTCGACCGCACAATGTAAGCTGTTCGGCTGCTGAAAAAGTGATGTAAAATCGATTGCACGAATATTGTTTACCTTAGTATGAAACTAATGCAATGGTACCAACGAATTAATGCTTGAATAAAATAACTTTTTTGTAATGCTTGTTTAATTTCAATCACCCGCGAAATACCAATATCTGGACATGAGTTGGTAGCCCAACAGTGGTAAACACTCGATGCTGATTTACAGAGCTTAACTAAAGGGATGTTGTAATATAATAGTTCAAGCCTAGGTGAAGCCACCCTTCGGAAGAATTAAGTTTCGTCCTTTAACCCCTCGCATTTCCCGTCCTTTCACCGCCTCTACAACATAAATCCATCTTCTAAGTAATCCTCTTACTTCTGTTTTCCCAGTTTCTTATTGACGAATAAACGAATTTTCACTCTTATAACTTGTATTTTACCGTTAACTCAGATTTTTGCTGGTTTCAACGGTAATTTCTCACCGTTATTTGATCTAAAAACGTGGAAATAATAGCAAAACTAGGGTATTATTTTTGGGTTGCTTCCTTTTTATGAGGGGATAAAATTCAGGCATCCGGGAGGAGCCGGAAAAATTTTCTCACAAATAACGCGGCTTTGATGAAAAGTTTTTCAGTAGATTCGACATTGTTTTGAACATTCCATTTGTCTGTGCTCCCTTTTTGAAATTATTTTTTCAGCTATCAATCGAGAAGGAAAAAAGACATGAGATCCATCTGGAACTACTTTTTACATGTGCAGGAGCAAAAACTCAGTCTTCGGATCTCCGAAAAAGCTGCCTGCGTTTGATTTTCCACATCTTCACGGGGGTGAAATATCGAATGAAAATTGAGAACGGAAAAAAACGCTCAAGGATGTTGAAATGAGATGAAGTTAAAAAATATTCCTTGTTTTTCACGAAACCCAAAAGCGGAAAATTTCTTTGCAGAACATTCCCTCGGGAAATAGTCTTAATGTGTAATCGAAAAAGATGTGGCAAACTGTCCACGATTTTCGCGCAGATAGAATAAATCTGAATGACGTTTGAATTTAAAATTTATTCCTTTACGGAAATTCATGATTAAAAGAGAAGCCTTTTTTTAACAAATAAATATATATAAAAATGTGATTACACATGACCTAAGAAATGTTTTACAAACTAAGATTTTCCTAATACATACGTGATAATAGAAGTTACATCAACTTGATATTATTATTATGTTGTATCTAATGTTTTATATTTAATTAATATAACGAATAGCTGTTATAAATGGGCATGTATCAATATTATCTGTTCAATTTAATGCTTTATAATATAATTCCGTGAGAAGTTCAACTTATTTACAGATTCATTTGAAAACTGGAATTACCGTGTTATTTATATAAATATGCTGGCACATCTTTTCAGCAGTAATTTTATATAATTTGATGGGTTCCATATAATGACATGCTTAAATACGAGGATTCGCACTAATGGATTTCTTTTTTATCGTTTCCCAAATGTAATGGCATTGATTATGCGACATCACGTTTCCCGAGCTTTTGAAGTTGAAAAGAGAAACTTAAAAAAAAAATTTTTTTTTGGAAATTTCATTTTTCACTCTTTTTCGGTTAAAGAAGCGTCACAGTGATTAAAGCAAAGATTTATTTATAACGGAAAGAAGTGAATTATCTCCCATGGGATTTCTTTCGCACAAGAAATTCTTCCTATTACAGAAAAGGTTATTCCTTCGTTTCCGATAATCATTATTTAACCATTATGGCAGAATAGAAAATTTGTGATGAGGTTTCTTTTACCAAAATTAAGTTATTTGTGCGTTAAGGCAACCTGCGCTTAATGCAAACATCCACGGAGGGTAAATATGTTGTAGTTTTGCAATATTTAAACTTATAAACTGAGACAAATTTCAGACGTTGTACGCACAGGAGTAAGCCCATGCAGAACTTTTGAAGATACACGTTATGAGAGACGGATGTAAAATTAGACTTTTGGCCTCTTCCACAAATATCCTCCTATTTCGGGAGTAAATTGTTTTTATGAACATTCTGTACATTATTAGTACGATAATTATCACTTCTGCTACAACTTGTAATCCTTGATGATGTCTCAAGTCGCATTCATTTTATAATATACCGTGAATGTGGCCATTTCGGAGAGGTTTTGAGGGCATCGTCAAATTTTTGCAACTTTAAATATAAACTAGGAATAAAATGAACTCTTGCCTTACTATTATTATGCTTAAAAATGTTTCTAAAATGAGGATTTTAGTGTGGGGTTTCGCCCGTAGGAAGCGGCAAATACCGATGAATTTAAACATTCGTGTTTTTTTGACAAATTTGCTGTTGATAGTGTGATAGAGGATCTTACAGAGACCAGTAGAGTATTTTTTACGGAATTTCGATAAAGTGAATTGAGAATTTGAAAGTTTCACAGAGAAATTAGAGTTGCATAAGGAATACAAAATTTTCTGCATAAGCCTGAAACATTCAATGTATGTACTTCTTGCTTTTTTTGCTTTTGTACATATAAAAGCGTTTTAATACAGCCCAAAATTCTGGTTAAGAGGTTCATCTATGATCTTTTCTTTAAAGCACTATTTCCATAAGCCACTATGCAATGAATTTGACAGATAATTACTGTTAATTATTTCGAGCTGCAGGGTAAAACGTTACTGTAAATTCTGACACACAATTTAAAGTCAATTTTCTGCTATAATGCATTATAAATGAATTATTACTTAATTTACTGAAGTAATTTAAGCCATTGTTAACTAAGCGGTTTCTTATCCGCACACAACATTCAGGATATATTATTCATAAATATTTAATAAATCTCTCACACTATATAGAATCTTATGCTTTATTTCTTAGTATAATATAATTTAACTTATATTTCGCTTAATAAGTTTTACAGTATCCAAATACTAAAATAGTTCAAAAGTGGATTTTATTGGCATCCATTAATTCTTTAAGCTGCAGTTATGCATAAAAAAATTTATTTTCTTACATACGAAGATTGTATTTCAAGGCATTACAGATGTAAAAGTACATTGTGAAGTCGTTTCTCAAGTAAGTCAATTGAAATAAACTCTTTAACAGAGTATGGTCAGATTATGTTCCTGTCGAAGGATTATGACCGTTCCACCTTATATGATTTTTAAATAACTGGTTTTATACTGCTTCTCGGCAGATTATGATAGTAGGTAACGAGAATTATCATTTTCAGGTTTTAAAATTAAAATTTGTTGCAGTTGGAGCTGTTCATCCAAGCTGGGGGGGGGGAAAGAGAGAGAGAGGTTCAGAAACTATATTTTCATACATTTTGGCACCAAGGATTAGTATCTCAAATTATTCGATCACAGCATAAAGGAAAAGTAAACCAAACTTAAAGAGGTTATCCCGAGATTGGAAAGGTTTCAAATTGAGAAAAAGATTTTCGAGTGAGAAGGAAGGATTTGAACCGATGAAAAAGTTAAGATTTCAAATTTGGAAATGGAAAAGGGGGAAAGCATTTCTTTACCTTTTCTCTTTTTTATTAAAGGCTTTGCTCAGAATTTCCGGTTTCGGAAAGAAACTTTTTGATTCCGAAGAAAGCACAAAATTGCATTTTACCACTTTGCAATACATTAAAAAAGTAAAATTTTATCCGATGAAAATGCAGGAAATTTGCCTTTTTAAATTCCCTTTTCGTTGAAACATCAAAATTAATTAATGAACCTTTTTAATGCTCTGACATGACCTAAAATTGCTGTAAAAATTTCGTTTTATCGCTAATTACTTTAATTTAGAGAAAAATTTAGGAAATTACATGTCGAGTAAAAACGTGAAAAAAAATTCCTAGCATCCCGGATTGTTTTATTTTATAGCCACAATCCTTTGGATCTCTATTATTATTATTAATTTTTATAGCATTTTTCTGTGTCTTAAATACTAAAATTTTTAATTAGTAGACGCAATCACTTTAATTCTCAGGCTAAAAGCATTGGCTATCGTTAATTTTTGATAGTGAAAAGCAATGTCCAAAATAAATATTGAATTGTTAGAAATATAAGCAATATTTCCCCCAAGAATGAAATTATAATTTTTGGATGAGAGCCCGGCGATAACTTGCGAAAAATGGATGGAAATAAATTAGAAGCATGTTTCCAAGATATTAAAAAAAAAATTTATTCAGCTCAATATTTTTGCGGGACTTAAAAGATATCTAGGACTTTATATGTGCCATAACCAGAAATGCAATTTAATCGCTAATAAAATCCATTAATACAATTTAACTAGTTAGACCTAGATAGAAAAATAAGAACCAGCAGGGCTAAAATGACCCATTAAGATCCGCTGAAGCAAATTATTGTATTTTGAAGCCTCACAGCACAAGAATCGCAACTTTATCCAATTAAACTACAGTTAACGACGGAGGAACATGAAAATGGATGACATAAATAGAATAAAGAACCATAAATCAATGATTATGCTTATTACCGAATATTTTGAAGAAGACTCTGCCAGGGACAGTATGGACAGGCAAATGACCGCAGAAAAACTGCAACAGGCGGCAGCTTCCCCACGAATGAAGCAATGATCTCATAATCCTCATCATTCAACTTAGACGGGATACTTTCCCGAGCAGAATGTTTTCAAAAGGAATCTTGTGTCTTTGTTTCTCATTTTCTTCTCTGATTTTCCCGTTCAACGGGATAGACAGGACTTGCTTTCAAAAATTTACGACAGCTTTGTTACATGATTAAATCAACGGATGCCGCAATTTAGAGCTTTATGAAGTATATTTTGTTGATCGTTTAAAAGGACAGAGCTCCCCGTAATCTTAATTTGTAGCGATATGTAATAGACTATACGTGTATGATACACTTAAGTTCGTAGTTCTCGTATCAGCAATTGCTTGAACAATAATCTTATATTAATGGTGCGAAACGAAGACGGAGATTGTGCCTCATACAGAAGAAGAAGTCTTTAATCAACATTTCAGCTTCTCTTTTTATTTTGTCATTATCCCGATCAATTTGATGAAAGGAAAATTGAGGTTTACCGCCTGAAATGCAGTAAAATAGTATAGTATTTATTGCAATTTTTATGGATTCCCATTTACGGTTGCCAAAAGGGATTTTGTTATTTCCGATTACCAAAGTGATTAGATACCGAAATGTTAATATTTAGGTTAATCTATTTCTGACATTTGATGACTTCGTGCACGTATTATGGACGGAGTGAGACGCACGCACACAACCTAAATTCCAATTTTATTTTTAAATTTAAGCTTACAGTCAGCCACGGAGGAACTTTGCTGAAACATCTACGATCCAAATTCGCGCTCCTGCTCAAAATTTCCTCGCATAATATCAAATATTTATCCTGCCTCCTCTTCGATTCTCTTCCTCTTCATTAGGCATTAATTTTTAATATACTTTATAAAATGACTGTCAATCGAGTTAATACTAACCACGGTTATAAGTTACCAAAAATAATGAAGGCAATTGTACGTTGGATCCTGTAATGAACAATAATGCTTTTAGTATCTGCTAATTTTCAAAATACATACAAATTTATTATATTATAAAAAAAAGAATAATTTTTCCTATAATCAGCCGCGTAATATAGCAGCTCTTAATTAAAATTTCAGTTTTTCTTATTTCTTATTTCCATATAACTAGTACATTTTTTGGCTTAAAGTTTTTATTACCAGGAATTTTTTTTTATCCTGAAAACTTTATATGTATGCCATTAAGGTTAATAATATTCAGAATTATATACTTGGTTCTTCATTTGCATTATAAAGGAACTCTTAACCTTTGTTCATTATCTAAAGTCAGTACTAATGGATAATTTTATTCATGAATTATATATATTATCTCTTAATACATATTGAATTACTATTTGAATATGTTGTTTCTGAAATTTTAAGAAATGTATGAAAGTGAATTTTGGATTAATCTTATTTTGTTGCGGTGTTAGGGTATTATTTTTCCTTGATTTTTTGCAAATGAACGCTTTGAGAAGTTCTGTGAATCAATTAACAAAAAATATTAAATATAAGCGATTTGTCATGTAATCAAGTGTGTGAATAGATTTCAATCTATTCTTTAGCTTGTTATGTATCAAATTAATGTTGGGATGCAAAAAAAATTTTGCATTTATTCATTATATTCGAGAGCTTTCGGACGGACCTCGCTCTCCTAAATTTAATGTAAAAAATAATGGGCTTACGTTTCAGCTTTCCAATCTGCTCGCTCAAAGGAGCTTAAACTCGATTTGTAGATGGGAAAGATTGCTCGTTAATCCTAAATGAAGGAAAATTTGATGAAAAGGTTCGAGATTCTGCATTAATTTACTCGCTTCAAACTTATCTACTGACTTTTCTTTTTTAGTCCCCTTCGCACTGGAGAATTCTCATTTCTAATATATTTTGCCGTTAAAGTTAATAAACCCTTTTCCCTTCCTTATTGTTCAACAGCACTGTTTTTTATATGCTCCACTAGAATATTGTATCTAATCGTGAAGGATTTCTCAAATTGGATTTTTAATTGAGAATAATCTGTTTTTATTCACTCGATAATGTCGCAAATAGAATCGGAAAATACTTTCAATCTCACCTACAGGGCTTGAGCATCTTAGCCAATTTTGTTTAACCGATGAGTATCGCAAAACGAGAGGAATGCAATTTTGCACGAAGAAAAAAAGCGAAAATGCATAAGTCGAATTTGCAATACTTATGAAAATGTTAATATTATTATATATTGACAAGTTGTTTACGACCATCAAATGCGGAACTTGCAGGGTCGACTGACTCCCCGAATATTGTGCTTGTCGTCTAATTTATGGCTTGGCTTGTTTCTCATTAATATCTATTTAACCTGTTGTTTGTTTGACAATTCCGTTACTCTTTGCAAATAATAAACGACTTAATCTAAGAATTTTATTTTCCGATATTCTCTGAGAAAATTTCTTTTTAATTTTTTTTTCCCATGGAAAGATCATAGATGAGCCCCATTTTCTCTCGAACCATTAAATTGTTAACATAGGCTTATTCAAATCCAAATATAGAAAAGGCTATTATTTAATTTGGAGATAGCAATAGAATAAATATTTATATAGTTTACACCATCATTTTTAAGATTAAGTCTCTTGTTTCCGACAGTTGTATGTCTGACATATTTGTTCGGTCCGTGAATAGATAGTTACCGATGTTTGTTATTTAATTTCCAGAAGAATTTTGGAATCTTTGGGTGCAAGACGAGTGCAACTGCATTTTATTTTTCGACATATTAAAATGTTAATTCAGAAATAATTCACGAGAAAAGGACATCCATAAAACCTTATTGAATTACTGCATTCTTCTACTTTCGAAAAGAAATCTGAAACTCATATGAAAAGAATTTCTTGTCTCTTTAGTGTTTAACTCGAATATTGCCCTTGGTTCCCGATTACAACTCTTTCTGTCATTATTGTTATCTTTTCCGATTAACTCAGGTTCACATATTAGAAAAGAAAATATACTTTCAGAAATTTAAAGTATAATTCATTGCGAGTTTGTCTTGGTATGATTGATTTGCTTTTATATTTTAGTGACATATCTTTCTGGTTTGGAACAGTCAATAGACAATTGTATCGGGATTACGATTATGCTTTTTAGGAAATTATTCGGCTACATTATCATATTATTTACCGCCGGCTTTCACCGCTACCAGCAAAATAATATTCCTAAAAAAGCGATTGGCCATTTTTTTTCATAAATATTGTCTTTAAAATATCAAACGCGATTAGTAGATTAGTACATTTTCAGTATAAGGATTTTGAAATCAAGAAACCGGACTTTCATTTTTGAATTTTCATTCGCAGAAACCGGAAAATCGATCAAAATCGCGAATGTAAACCTTTTTTCCGTAAATTTTCCGCTTTCCACATTGGCTTATGATGGATTCGAATATTTTTAAATCCTTTAACTCACCATTACAACAGTTTCCTCTAAAATGTTTACGAATTGGAAAACGTAATTTTTTTTCGTGCGCAAAAAAAGAAAATATTCTTGTGCGAACGTTGTTGTTAATAACTTGTAATTTATGTCAGAAAGCTCTTGGAAAATAGTTTTGCGAAGCTTTGCAAATTACTGCCATAAATTGTCTCCCTTTTTTTTTATTTTGCATACAAAAGAAAATTGGGCGGTATCAGGTAGAAAAAATTATTATTTATGTTTTTTTTTCTTCTTTTACATCGACTAATAATGCGAAAGAGGAGTTTCTCGTCGATGTCGATTCTCGTGTCTACACTTTATTTCCGTTTCTTTGATATATGGCGATCGAAGAGGCAATATTTCATTTTCCCTTCCCAGAAACCCACTTCACATGTATACTTTATATATATATATATAAACACGTATGTATCCGAACTTTCTCGAAAACGTTATTTCTCTTGTATACCCCAGGGGATTCTTTTCCACTTCGTATCCGTCAAACCGTCACAGTTTTGGAAGTCACATTCTGTTGAAGGAAATTAATTTTTTTGAGGAAAAAAACGAGGCTGGAAGGCTTGCACAAGAATGGTTCAAGTAGTGGTATATCATCTTACTGCTCAGTTATGGTTGAAGACATTGAATACTAATTTAGAATTTCTTATTTTCTTTAACTAATCTCTGGACTTAAACATTCACACCCAGTCTTTAAGTGCGGGTTATTCAGTGGTACCGTCCTGTGGTAATAAAAGCTGAACAAAATGCTTATATTAATTCAGTGAAAAAAGGCATATCACAATGGTATTTGCTCATTATCAAAACCAGCCATTATATCGGAAAAATTTTTAATTTTTATTTTATAAAATATCTTTTGTAGAATAATATGTAGTTATTTTTATCTTCTAAAAAAATTACTTTCTTGTTTTTTACAATGAAAAAATATAAAAAATATTTATGGACATAATTTAATATAAAATATTTCTAACAGTTTTACCAAGATATTCAGTTGCATAAAACATTACTTCGATTTGAAATTATTTAAATGCTAACTTTAAATGAATAAGTTAATTTCCGTATGTTATGACTTTGAACCTAGCACATATAAGTTTATATCTGTTTTAAAATTATAAGGAAAAAAGTAATACATATATATTGAATAGTATTTGTATAATTTTTTTTTAGAAGTCAAAAAGTGTCACTCAATTTGCTTTTACTTAACCAATATGAATGTTCTTATAATAATTCTTTAAAAGCATCTATTACATAAATATAATCTAATACTTACACTTGCACAAATTATATATTTAAAAAACATTTATTGATTTTTATATTTATGAAGCTATTTTAAACTGGAAATCATGCATAAAAGTGACAATTTTTATGATTTTAAAAGTTTAATGCCAAATGAAATTCGGTTACATGTTTTGGATGTATGATTTTTATTATAGATGTAGGATATTATAGATATAGATATTCATATGTGTTTTTGTGTTTGACCAGTGTTGACTCAGAATTATATTAATAAAAAAAATCTAAATGTGTAAATTCTTTCTAATGATTAATTAAAAATATTGTTTTAATAAAATTTATGTCTGTATATTTTATACAGTTTCGTCTGTATACAAAGTTTTGTCACTTAACCTTATTTTAATTACGTTAAGCAAGACAAAATTTCTCAAAATGAGAGCGAACCATTATAACTATCTCATTTGTAGATGGTATACATAACACGGTTCTTCCGAGTTAATTTTTAAGTGAATTTTCCCTATCAAAATTTTTTTTTTTTTTTTATGTTTGAAATGATTAATGAAGTTTATAAGAGACGAAAATATTAGTTGTTGAAAAATTTCAAAATTTTGACAATTGAATTTTATTTTATTAAATTTAAATCCGATATGTTATTTAATCGTATCGGCTCCGGCTTTTTACGGCAGTTTTATTTTCATGATTAATAATTAACATGTATTGTATGAAATCAAAAATGATTTATTGGTGTTATAAAAGAAGTAGAAACAAAAAAGTAATTTTCTTACAGGAGAAGAGAACCCACGCATACGGGGTAAAATGGCTTTCGTGTCGCCATGGAAACGTAAAAGTCTCTCCTACCCCTATGCCAGTTTTAATCCCTACAAAAGGCAAAAAGATTGCTGCAGAATGAGTACTTCCATTCATTTTTTTTTTGTCTTAAAACCTTGCTATCTAATTCTTCCACAATATCCCGGCAAGGATTGATCGTCAAAAAATTATTTCTTTGTCATCGGTCAAAAACATTTAACGAACCTTCATATATCAACCGGAATACATATTCAGGCAATTCCTGAGTTTTCATAACCTTTCCATAAACTATAGAATGGTACGTTTGTCTGTGAATTAAAAAGATTCGGTTATATTTATATTAACAGACGAAAAAAGTATGAAGTGATCGAAGGGGATGATCCTAAAGTGTTCAAAAAATTTCCTAAAATAATTTTTATTTCAATAAATCATTTCAGACCTTTTCTACCCCTTTTGTTTACGCTCACATTTGTGTAATTAACGCTTTGAAATGTTAACTTTGAGCCCTTCAAAGCGTCTTTCCCGGCCTTTATCTGCTTCCCCGATTGTATTTCAAGCGAGAAGACGGTGAAAAGGGGTTAATTGGAGGTTCGTGGTCGATTTTAACGGTTTTTCTCCATTCGCCCTCAAATATTGGTCTTCTGGCGCCTCCCGTGATTTCTTCCCGTTTCCGTTAAATGAGTGAATCGGTTCCACGGAACGCTTGCTCGAGAAACAGACCGATATTGTGCGTGTGAATGTGTGTCGAGATGATAAAATCGATGGCGGAATCCACCCAAAAACCGGTCGACGTTCCTGATTGTCCCATTTTCGCGAGAAAGAAAAGAGCTTTTATACGTTTCCCATAAAACCATGATTAATTTCATAAGGTGTTTGGACGTCCTCCCCGCGATTCCTCTTTTTTAAATCATTTTTCCCACGAAAAGGCTGCCGTTGTGAGCGCCGGAACAGTAAAAGTAAATCAGAACCTTCCGTTGGCCATTTTTGTTTTTCGGGATACAGAAAGTCCCCAAAAAAAGGTTGTATTGTTCGAATTCGCTGCACGTGGAGCAGAAACCCCCATTTTTTTTTTTTTTTAAATTTTAAATTTGAAATGTCTCAGATTCGAAACAGATGGCCCATAAACATTTCTGCCATATAAATTGGCATCCTTTATCCTCAGATTAACAGATATAAAAATTTTAAGTTTTTTTCTCGCACGATTTCACCGTTAATATTTATTTAGATCCCATCAAGTTGGCGCGAATAGTCCATCAAATCTCGTTTATATACATCAATAACATTCAAGCATTTGTAAGTATCTAGGAAAAATGATGAAAGGATTTCTTTTTCATTTGCGTTAGAGCAAACGTAATTTTCACGTATGCTTCAATGTTTTATCGAAAAAAACATGTTTTCATTTTTCGGAGTAAAATTGGGATTGAAAATCAGTGTCCGTTTCTTCTGATATCATTTCCGGGGAATAAATTCATTTTTCTTTTCTTAATGAATTTTCACCGCAAGTTACCCGACAATATTTATTACACGTTATAAATCCTCATTTTTCTTTTTTTTGCTTGAAAAAACTCGTGAGCCATCAATCATTATACCTTTACAAAAGCAAAATTCTGAATGTGACACATACTCGTCGAAGGCAGAAATTCTGTATGGTTTTGAACATTTGCGCCACCCACATGTAGAAAGCCGAAAATTCATAGTTAATATTAATTAGAATTTCATTTAAATGTCCAAAGTTGTACGACAACAGAGCTGTTGGGAATTAAGAGTGCTTGATTGTTGGTTGTTAGGGCCTTAGGGCCTCTGCTCCATCTGTTACCGAAAAAGACGATTTATTTTGTAATTATCACTTTATTTTTTTTTTTTTAAATTAATGTTAAAAGAGCGCACAACGAACATTGTTCTTTGATAATAATTAGAAAGGAAATTAAAGTTTCATTTGCTTTCGGGTTAATGTTAATCTTTTGCGGTAATGCTGAACTGAAACAAAATCTTCACCGACTAGCGAAATCTTCACTCGCTTTTCTTGGACATCCCGTTTGGACCTAAGAATATTTTTCCAAAATTTTCCATTTCCCCTTTCTAGTATTCTTTAGGTTGAACTCATTCAATCAATATCGTATAAATTTAACGTTGTTATTTGGAAATGCCCGCCCAAAAGAAGACCATGAGGATGAAAAACGGGAATAATCGAAGGAAGCGGAGGTTTCAAAAAACCCAAACCCTGTAGACTTTTCCGTCATGATTTATGGATTTTCAAACTAATCTATTAACCAATTTCTAAAGTGGATATTACATTGCTGAATCTTTCAAGAAATCACGTTTGGATGGAATTAAAGGCAAAGTTAACATGCAGACTCCATTTCTGACGAGTTTTGCGAACGAAATGGCCTAGAAGATATCTTTACAGAATTCCGGTAAAAATTTTCCGTGCAATAAAACGGATTTTCTGTTGTAAAAAATGTGCCCATCAGTGACATAAACTTCTAATTTCGGGGGTGAGAAGGGAGGGTATACAAAAAAATGAATGTCGACCATCATTTGTAAGAAATTTTTTATGTCATACATAAAAGTCGTTATGAACGTTAATAAATTCTTGCAATGTTCTTTTTTTTTTATGAGGTATAAACCTTTTTTCGATAAGTACCGTGGTACGAAAACGTTTAGGTAACCGATAGATGAAATGGAAATCCGATGCTGTTGCGAAAGCCCCATCAGATGAAATAGTTCCGAAAAGCAATTTGTATGTAAATGGCTGGAAAATGTTCCACGTGAACGGATTCGAGGAGGCCGATTGTCTGCCTGCTGCGGTGCAAAATTCGACAGCATAAATCAATCCAATGTCCATTAACGGTATTAATTGAGTAAATATCGATAAGAGCGATGATTTACTCATTTTTAGGTAGTTATCAGAGGTTGTTATTCGGGTGTTAACCCAAACGCCGTATCAATACGGCACATATACCACTGAAGGAAAACCCCGTTCAGATATGATTTTGTAAAGGTTTTAATTCTGTTGAGCATTCGAATTACTTCTTTCGTTTGTTAATGTATTAGTGTATCTTTGCATTTTTTTTTTTTACTCCTGGCTTTTCTTAAGACTTTTCAAAGTTTTCCTCCCGTCTTTATTTTGAAATCGGACAACCCGAACCATCAAAGTAAATTGTTTTCTTTCAATTTTCCCTTTCATCCTTTAAGAATGTAATTTTTATATTTTATTGTAATTAAATTTTCATCAGTTTCATCCGTGGTCTTTGTGAAATTTTCCAATTCCCCTTTTATTATTTGCACGCTAAAATCGATATAGGTTGCCTTATTTCTGAGCGAACTTTTACTTCCGCCGGTCCCATTTTTGTTCGCTCATCACTTGAATTTTTTTCACAAAAACCAGGGAATTTTCCACGGATGCTTTAGTTTTCCAGCTTCACTCGTATTAAAGCAAAGAATTTTATTATCTTAGTTTACATTTGTCTTTTAATCCATTATTAAATATCAGAGGCACAATCTAATTTTAGCCCATCTTTCTGTCATTTATTAATATTAATGCAAGTATTGTATTATAAAAAGAACTAGCTTCAAATGCGTCATACATTATTTTACATTCCGCAGGTTGTAACGACATCACTGATATCCTGAATTAAGCGGTTTCAAATATGTTCGGCAGCAAATTCAAGATATGGATGGAAAACCACATTGTGAGGCCGAAACGGAAAAACCAACATGACAAAGAGAAAACCAATCAGACGGGACAAAAGGGACCAATTCTGGAGTCATCCGAAAGTTTAGCTCAAAGTGATACCGGAATATCTTCGGGATCGCAGCAGGTAGGCTTTTCCTTTTTTTTCAGAAAAGAAGGAAGGAAAATTTTTATTCGCCCAATCCGCGGTACATTATAAATATTTAATACTCGACGGAATTATGATCTGTAAACCCTTTTAAATATTAAATCCTCATTACATTTTTTTCCAAAAGATCTTGCGATGGCTCGCATTGCGGGGAATTATGTTCGGAATCCGGCAGAAGGTTATTGGTAGGATTTTAATGCTAAGGGATGAGCGGCAGATATCGTTTTTCTAGATTTCCGGCGGATATCGCTTTCCGACGCGCTGAGAGAGAGGGGAGAGAGAGGGAGAGGTTGATGCAATCGACAGCCTGCGAGGCATTCCGGACAACCTGAGAAAGCTTAATTTTCACCGTAATAATCGCGGAGGCTCTGGCATTCTAACAAGCGATTCCACCCCGTTATTAAACAAATGAATGTCATGCTGATAACTAAGCCACCGCTGCTATGAAAGCCTCTGAGTCTGAGTACCGAAACAATCGTTGGGGGAAAACTAATGGAAGGGAAGGTCCCCTTTTGTGTAAATTTCAATTTACCAAGACAAAAGGACTCAGAACGGGAATCCGCTAGAAACGCGAAACGTCTTTTTAAATGCACAAAAAGGAATCCGGAGTAATTTTTCACTTTCTTTTCTGATCTTGTCCTTAATGTCGCGCCCAGGGTTTAGGAGTTTCCCACAAAGGATTAAAGTCTATAAAAGCAGGTCTAATTTTAAGAATTAATATCATTCTTTGGATCTTTTTAATGGCATATTTTGCCCCATTCTGTCTAACATCTAAAAGTTACGTTAAATAAATGGCAACTTAAAACTCCAGAATGTTAAGTGTTTTAATGACATACTCAATAAGGGCTTTTGGGACTAACGAAATGCATATTCCATGTGGGAAATGTTTGCACGAAGAGCAACTCTTTCTTACTTTGTCAAAAAAAAGATATATATAAATTTCTGTTCACATTGGAATTAAATTGCAGGTTCTATCTTCTTCGAACACTGATAACAATGAAGGATATTGCACAACAACAATGGAGTCAAACAGAAGTCGTATGGGCCATTGTCTTCATGCGGTCAACCTTTCCTCACCGGAATCTGCATATTCTACAGGTATGAAGAATCTAAACGTTTAGAAGCGAAGAAGAAGGTAGAAATTATTTCATGAACGAACGTCATATTTGCAATTTTTCTTTATACTGGGGAAGTGCACCCGCATAGAATGGCTATGGTCCATTAGATAGCTGATGCCTCAAATCCCAGGGATTTTAAACTAATTATAAAAAATATATAGTCTTTTAATGCAGAGCTTTTCGATAACTCCCGCATAATCGTCATGGATACGGGTTTAATAATTCAAAATGAACACTCGCGTGGCATTTGAACTGATTCTCCTACGGCTTTGATGTGATTTTATTAGCGTTACTTTTTCATTGCAGGGTATTCAACGGACGGAACATCTCCTGGCGGCACGGGACCACCAGAGTATTACATTAATATCCGTACCGGGAAGCATTATTTTCCGTCGCCAGCACCCACCCCGACCACCCCGCAACCGACTACAGCTTTCTCGCAGCTATATCCTTCGGTCAATCAGTGTATCACGACGTCCTTCCTGACGAACGACATCACTCTATCGTCGATTCCATCCTATTCTTCAACGTCATTCTCCACCCAAAATGTAAACGATCGCTCCGCGTCAGCTACTACGTATTCCACCTCCGCCTCGACATCGCAAGCTGCGAACTATTCCAATGGCTTCTTTCCGGTCTTAACTCCGTTTGTTCCCAGTTCGAAAACCAAAGATTCTTTAATCGATAAAAGAAATGATTTGTCTTCTTCGGTTCCTTCTCAGTTCGAAATATTTAATTTTTCAAAATCGCCCGCGAAGAAAGCTCCCCCAAAATCGCCGCTTAGCACGCTCAAATCGTTCCTGAAATCGCCGAAGCAAGATAAGGCTAAGTTAAAACCGGAAGAGGGCAAGACTCAAATTTTCCAAAACAAAAAGAAGTCTGCATCTCCGGTGAAGAACAAGAAATGGTACAAGCAACCGTTCCAAAAGTTCGGTCATCGTCGAATGGATTCATCCGACGAGACGGTTCCGAAGAGCGAGATGACCAGAAAAGAAACCGTTGGCTTCGACAGAAATTTTTTATTTTCAACTTCCTCCCCTCGACAGAGGAACAGGATACGCACGAATCCGTGGTTGCCGACGGAACCCATGTCCTCTCAAAATTTCCACAATCTCCAGATCAACTTCTCACCCAATTTAGTCAGAAACCGATCCTGCACGAACACTCCCCTGCAAAATAGGAAGACAGACGAGGCCGAAGCGCCTCAGAAACGTTATACGGAAATGACCACCACTCATGAAGACTCAAAGGAATACGTCAGTGGCCTGGAGAAAGCAATTAACCGCCACATCGAACAAAAAATCCTCTTCGAAACGAGTGATCATTCCGAGGAAGATCTGACGCTCAACGAAATGATGGGGACTTTTAATGAAAGCTATGTATATGAAAAAGAAACAGATATATTGAGCGACAGCGATCCGACAGACTGCGAAGATTACGTTTCGGATTCAGAGGCCGATAACGGCGGCGACGAGCAGGATTCCCATGATGACGAATTGGACTTCATAGACAACGGGTCCATTGTCGAAGGGGAAGGTTTTCTGAAGAACACCGGAAAGTGCACCTATCACGAAGTGTACGCCAAGAAAAACCATTTTTTATCCAAGAGCACTCGGCATCATTCGGAAATTAGGAAAAGCTTTAAGAAAGAAGCAGATGCGAAAACGAAAAAATCGAAGGATGACAAAAGAAAAAAATCTTTTCGGAAACCGGCGAGAAATTTGGAACAAAAATCATTGGCCAGCAGAGAAAGGGCGACAGATGGACAGAAAATGGAATCCGTGAAGGTTATGAACATGAGCAAACTTCTGATGCAGCGGGTAAACGGGAAAAACGGATCAAAAAGTGCGGACGGAACTCCCGTTTGTTTGAGACGTCGCAACTTAGTAAAAGAACTACGAGAAACCCATATAGGGGCTGAAAGAGACATCGAAACGGAGAAAAGTTCCTCTATAATTAATGCCGCTCTAGAGGATGACACAGAAACGGACAAGAAGTACGAGGAACTGATATTGGAGGCAGAGAATATACTGGTGAGAATGCAAAACAGTCCGAAAATACAAGTTAGGAAGAAATTACAGGAGACGACAAACGAAAGTGAGTCGTTAAATATTTGGAAAACAGCGGAAACTCTCTGCGCGCGGAAATATTCGGAAAACACGAAGAAACCGGATGTCGTTCCGCGTAAGAACCTCGGATTGACTCTCGCAGTCGATGCGAAGAAATCAGGCAATGTCGCGATAAATTCCTTTAAGGCTAAATCCTCCGCCCACAGTCCGTTGGATCCCTTGGGTCCGACATTCAAAAATTTTACAATTTTTAGAGAGGTCGAAAAAAAAATATCTTCGAGTTCATCGGAGGATTCCGAATCGAGCAAGGCTCCGACCGTCGGAAGAAAACTGGATTCGACCCTGTGCGCCGTACCGATCGCTTTCCAGTCCGTCGATCTCGGAAAACAACTAACCTCGTATTGTCCTCAGTCGGAGCCTGTGAAGAGAAAAATATACTCCTGCAGTAAAACATACGACAAATTGGTGAAAAGATTCGAAAACCAGCCGAAAGTTTTAGGAACTGAAGCTCGAATCCGTCACCCGTCGCTCATGAACAAGAAAAGAAGCGATTCGTGGAGGCCAATCCCATCCCATGAAATCGGGATTCAGATGAGTCCGAAACGAAGGGAAAAGAACACACCGGTCAGTGAAAGCGCAGAACGCGCCGGGAATTTTTTCTTCAATCCGGTTTATTCGCCTTATTCGAGTCCGATACCCCATCGAAAGGGATGCAATCGAAATAACGTTCCTAGTCCAAATGCTTGTCGAAGATTATCATATGATATTGATGTCATCAGATAAAATGTGGAAAGAAATGTGGCATTAAGCACTGGAATAAATCAGGGTCAACTAAATATTGAATAACTCGCATTCTGAACGCACTCTGTGAATTCAAACGGTCGTTTCCTTGTTTTGATTTATTTTTTAATTCTTTTTTCGAATTAATTTTTAGAAATTGTTTTATAAAGTAAGAAAGAATAATATGCCGAAAGATAAATTAATTTCGAACGATTTTGTTTTCAATTGCATCATTTGTAAAATCGAAAAATAACGTTGTCAATTAAAACTGATTTATTTACGAGTCATCGAAATAAATTTTTCAGCATTTGTTAAATTTCATTCCAGAGAAGGTAGTAACCATTTTAGAGTAAATATGTATTGCATTTTTTTTCTAAGTAGCAAAAATTTTTAGCTTTTAAAAATCGAATATAATTAAAATACGAACATGTTCTCCTCTTGCCCAGGGTACTTTTAAATTTCGTTTTCGAAAAAATTTATGTAATTTTTAAAACATTATTTATATTCATTTCTAAATTATTGAACAACAAAACTTATTTTTGCTTTTAATATTTAAAAAAAATAGAAATTATTTTACCAGTATGATAGTGCATTTTTCCTTTTTTTTTTTTTATTGATGCTTTTAACTTTAAAACGTATGAAATATTTTACTTTGAATTTTTTTAAACTATATTTTAATTTTCAGTGAGGTTTTAAAAAATGAAAATTTCTTTTTTACTTTGAATATTCTTGGAGAAAAAAATATTATAAAGATTTTGGAGCTAACCGATATAATACTGATATAAAATGATAGACATAAATTTAATTGTATTGATAATTTATTCTAGCACAAGTAAAAATAGCGATTGTGCCAAACTAAAGTTAAAAGATTAAATCAAATAAAAAACTGTTGCATGAGTCACGACAGATCTGGGAATGATACATTTATACTTACTAATGTGGAAAAATGGGGCAGAAGTTTGAAGCCGTGATGAAACTTGGTCGATTCCACTTATTAAGAACATTTTTTTAAGATTCAGGTTCATTTTTACCCCATTTCCGATAATTCCTGAACGAAAGTGTTCTTCGTATCTAATCTTTTTCTTTCTTTCATACCTATTTAGAATCGTATCAAATAGCATAATGGATGAGATGGGAAATGTCTGGATATTATGAAACAGAACAGTGAAAATATATTTATCGCACTTAAAATTAAACTTTACAGTGAATCAATAATGATTTTACGTATATTAATTTTGTAATGTGCAATATAATAGTTATAAAACTCTTTTCATGTTAATAGTAATGATTTTTGATTTGTCATAGTTGGTATTATCATTGTTTCATAAAATTTTAATAGAATATATTAGAATTTAAGTAGCAATCGTATAAACGCCTTTTGGAAGGCTTGTCGCAATTCATTACTTTATTGAAAATGTTTTTTCTTCTAATATATGTGTGTATACCGAGAAGCCATTAACCGGAAATTATACCAATAATTATAGAATTTTATAAAATTTGCCAACATCAGGCTGAGTAAAACATAACAATTTACTTTTACGTAAAACATAAAGAATACATTTTCGTGACGGATTCCAATGAGATTCATTATTGTTTACTAATACACTGTATTTGATGCACTGCATAATTACATCGAAGTTATATTTGAAATGATAAATCCGTCAATATTATGTACAAATTTTTTTCTCAAAATTAATTTTTCAATATTATTTTATAAGAATGCATTTATTACAATTAATTATTTTTTATATTAAGAACTGAAAACTCAAAAAATTGTTTTTATCTTTTTTTGCACATGAAGATTTTTAACATGAATTTGTTCATTTATTTAATTTTCTTTTATATTAATTATCTTGACAGTTCAAATCAGATTATATATTATTTTCTGCCTTTTTTTCATATTCGATTTTATTTATCAAGCATCCATTTGCATGCATTTATTTATTTCAAATTGCTTAATATTCCATTATATTATGAATAAGGCTTATTAAATTTAATATATTGTTTAAGCCTTTTAACTATCATATGAAATTAAAATTTTTCAGAAAAATAATATTCAATTTTAAACTTAAAAATATAAGTATTAACTTGTTCACATCTGGATTTTATTGTTTCTGAATCTTTAACAAGATACTCACTTGATGCAATTCATCATAGATAATTTCTTTCATGAAATTTAAAAATGTAATGTTTTTTTTATTCCTAAATTAATGGCTTTTCTTATTCGTAACAGTTGAAGTTCTAGTCAAATTTTGATATTAGGCAGGAGTTTTTCTAGGTTAGGCATTAGAATTGTTACATTGTTAAATTAAAATGAAAAAAATTCAAAAAAAATTTTAGACGTTAGAACTTGTTAGATTGTAGAATTGTAGATTTGTTGTCATGACTGTATTTTTAAGTAATTCAGTTAATAAAATTAGCATAATAGGGTATACTTTTATAAGTTAATTGTTGAAACAATGGTTAATAAACACATTTTTTTAACCATGAAATAATTGCTTTACATACGTTCTGTATGAAGTTCTAGTGTCGACAACTAAAAACTCTTGTCCACAAAAGCTTAGGAAACACAGATGCGATGAGATAGATAATCCAGGAATATTCGCTTCTTTCCTTTTAATTAAGAACTGTTTTATTTAGATGGATGAATAAATTTCCTTCGTCTTCATCATCGGATACTTATCCCAAATATTTATTTGTAAAATGTTGCTGCTTAATCAGTATTATTTTTGTTTAATTTATAAAAAAATTTGAGAACAATCTTCTAATCAAGCTTGATTTAACTATGAAAAAAGTTTTTTCAATAAGAGTACGATATTGAAGAAAAAGCTTCAATAGAATATAAAAAAATTAATCTACTATTTTTATTTTCTCCTTTTCGAGTCAACCATCACACTTATCTTGACTAAAATATAATACTGTTAATTTAATTTGATTGATTCAATACTTAAAAAAATTTTACTCATCCTCTTATACATTTGTGAACTGTAGTTTTGATATCCAGCAAAATTTTATTTCGTACCAAATAATTCGTACTAAATGATAATTCTTTGGATCATAGAACCGAAAAAGTTATTTAAATAAATTGATCGAAATTAGACATACATATATATGTTATATATATTTGTAGGCTAATTAATTTATAAATTCATATTTGTGAAATTGTCATGTGATAATTGTTTCATACAACATAATTATTAGATATTAAATTTTGTAATATTAACCAACAAAAAGCAGTGATTTCGGAACATATTTCAATTTTAAATATTGTGTATGCGGGGACAAATCTGCTAGAAAATAAGAGCTAAAAACATTGATTTTTCAATTTTTAATTGTATTTAGATTGCCAGTCTTCGCAAAATCAAAAATGTTTATATACTTATTTTAGAGCCCATCTTTTTTTATTTTAGATCCTTTATTTTTTGTCATAACGTCAATCATTATAGTTATCATTATACAAATGGTTAACAACAGAAGTTGCTCCTCCAATGCACAAATCAACACTGAAATATTGTATTATGTATATGTATATATATATAATGTTTTTCGACGTAATCAGTTTTACCATCGCTCACGGACCGTCCTTAATAAATATTTTTTAAGCATCTACTGTTAACCAATAATATATTGTATTAGATGTACGTAGAAAAAATAATATATATGTTCATTAGTAAAAATTAGATAAATGTGATTGGTTTATATGTTGGATCCTCAAAATGATTCCTGCAGATTAAAATATTTTATTCATGAATAGTTTTAAAAAAAGTAATGTATAAAACTTTGAACCGATGATTGGAAAAGAAATTCAAATTACATTTTAATTTTCTCCTAGAATGAGATTCGCCTGAGTCAGGAAAATATTTTCCACACAGAGATGAGAACCTGCTATGGGAATATTTTATGAGAGTGAGATAATAAAATTTTTTCTTGCATAAAAATGCATAAGAAAAGATTTAGTTCATACCTTTAAAAAAATTCGACATTTATTTTTTTTCGAACGATAGCGGTGAAATTTCAATATCTTAAATTACGCAAAGTGAATATTATTTTTATATGCTTTTATGATTTAACATTTAAATGCGCATATTGTATAATAATTGATTATTTTTTAGAAAGAAGAAATGAAACTTAAGTAAATATTTTAAACGTTATTCCAGCTATTTTAGTTTATAGGTTTGAATGCTCTTAATTAGAACGCATTTTATAGATTCAGAAAACTTAGAACTTTTTTTTGGGATTATAAAGTTTATAGTTAGTCGATTTTGTTGCATAAATATGATACGACACAAAGCATCGACAGTTCTAAAAATTTAGTGTAAACAGTTTAGCAAATTTATATTAATTATTAATCAGCTTATTATTATAAAATTATAGCGCACAGCACCTTCTTTAATCACCGACTAATGTGCGCAGACGTTCATCGGAAGTGTTGGAAGTTTGGGGGAGAAGACTGGATCAAGGTGGGCCTTTCTCGCAGTGAGGGATGTGAATGTTGAAAAATCGAGAGAAGTCAAAAATTTGCGATCGAACGTCGGTTTTTGTTGTTAAGGCGAATATTTCGGTTAAAAAAATTGCCGATTTTTTTGGTTACTGTAAGAGTGAAAGGCGCGGAACAATGCAAAGGATGCTGCATTGATCGGGCGCGGAAGTTTGTTTTAACATTGAGATAAGCATAAAGCGTGGCGGCGCACCGAAATGTGGGTTAATCCCTTGGCGAATTGTGTTTAGCGATGGCTTATTCGATATAACTTGGAAAATCTTGATCCATGCTACCCATCAGCTTCGCATTTCTGTGTTGGGGGAGGGAAAGGGGGGGTATTCTGCGTTTTTCTCAAATATATATGTGCTTACGTAAATATCGCGATTGATCCTTTTCAAATCGTCTGTTGGGATGCATTCGAAAATCGGATTCGAGTTCGAGCGATCGATTGCATCAAGCGAGAATATCGAGGCGAACGGAGATCCGGCGGCGGCAGCTTGCAACGAGGTTAGGTTAAGCGTTCGAAAAAGATCAAATTTGAACCGAATCACAGGATTTCGATTTGACGGAACAAGTGGGATAATGAAGGCGGCGCGGAGGGAGCAAATTCGTTTGGCCATAATTTTTGAGTTGCCGTCGCTCGGATCATAAATAATTTCTTATCGTTTTCCCTTTTTGACGAGTTCCGGGGCTTCATTTAATTTCCACGCTTCCGACATTAATTGGCCGTCACTGGAGTTCCGGTGGGAAATCTTTCCGATGACCGAATTAACCTGTTTTTGAAAGAATACATGAAGCGAGCAGAGCAAAATTTCTCGGGATCTGATCCAGTTTTTTTGAATGTTTCAGGCCGCTGATGAATCACTAAATCGATCATTAAACAGATAAAAAGACGATAGCGTTACTTATCACTCGAGCAAGGTGTGTCTGCTATCGAGATCAGTTTCAATTATAACGTTGCTGGCGTCACACCCTTCCGATTGACAGCCGAGGAAAGGAAGATTTCTTGTTTTTCCTTCAGGAGATGAAGAATCATTTTCTGATTTCTGCGGCTGCGGCCCTCATCTTCGTGGCGAACGGTAAGTCAACCTTGATTTCATTCCTCCGGATTGGAAAAAAGTTAAAGGAACTTAAATTTTTCCCGTTCAGATGGTGTCACAAGGTTTATCCGTCGAGTTGACGTGTCTTTTTTTTTGAATAGCAGAAATTTAAAATTTCGCAATTTCGGTGGCCGAGGGACTCGTCGAATCCCTCAAAGTAAAGTGTAATTAAATTTTCAGTTTATCGGCAAGTTAACCGGAAAACAGAGCCGCTTTCTCATCAGTTCACGCTCCTCGCCCGTTCCCCCCAAAACGTCTCTGGATAAGACGTTCGCGATGCGAGTCTTCATATTATGAGCAACCTTAGAAAAAAAGGCCGCTTCCGTTAGGAAGTGTTTTGCAGCATGCGGAACGTTCCAAATTTGGGAAAGCTAAAATATTTTTTTTTTTTTAATTGCATTCCGTGCTTCCTCGCATGGCCATTCTGCAATTAATCCCGATTTTTGAGTTTAAAATCTCGTTTGTTGAAAAAGATGTCGTCCGAATGTGGCAAAAAAAAAGGCATTAAAATCTCGTATCGTAATCAGTAACAAGAGTGATAAGAAGTGAAAAGCCAGGGTCTTATCTAATCTCGCAAATTACTTTCCTGCATCAAAACATGTGGATCGGGGAGGCGAGTTCGCACTTCCGCGCAACACCGTTCAGAACTCGGATTCTTGGGAATTAATTGTGGCAAATGGCGAGTGAAGCGGATGTTCCGGAAACGTCATTTCTGCCGCGTGTTATCTCCCGGCAAACAACTCTCATACGCCATAAACGACTCCGGTTATTAACGTTATTATTTCTGATTCCGGGATATTTTCCATTATATTTCAAAAAATGGTTCGGGAACTCCGGTAAAATGACGGGCCAGAGCGAGCACATATTTTGCCCTCTTGACTTTTCGATTTTGCTCGCTTATGAAATGTCAAGTGCCACGTTTGTTTTAACCGAACGATCAAACCTTCATTTTATAATAAATTGTTTTGGGGGTTACCATTTTGTAACCTAAAGTTTTTGGGCGTCGATATGAAATCTTTGATAAAGAAATTCAAACATCGGATCACAAAGAATGTTTACATTGCCTTATTTATCTAAGGCAAATATTAGATAGATATCATGATTTCATCATTGGACCATACGAAGAAAGTAGAGTGGCTTCCATAATGGATACCATTTGCGAATTCTCATCTCTCCCGAACAAGCGGAATATGAACGTCCATTAACACACATATTTATACACATATAATGTCACCATTTTCTCTTAATTTTTAGAAGTGGCCTCCCAAATAAATGCGAATCCGACAATACCGTGGCATCTTCTACCGTGCTATCGGAATCCTGACATCTATCTGAGAGTGAACCGTTTACCGAGCAAACTTCGAGTGTTCACAGATCTAATTAGGAAGATTGAAAATAGTCCTTCAGGTCGGCAAATGACTGCCAGATCCCTGTCCATGGCTTTGCTCTATCAGTAAGTGTCAACTAAAGTTATTTCCATACGCTGATCTTGCCTGAGTAATTTGCTCGTACTTAATTTGGAATTTTCTCTTTTCTCTTTTGCTTTTTTAATGTACATTTAATATTTGTAAAATTCTTCATTCGCAGTCTGCGACTTGATGGCATACAGGCAACGCCAAACGTTAAGCAGACTCCCGATGTCACGCCTTTTGCCGCTGGCGGTAATAACTACTTCAAACATAGACTGACATTGGTAGGGCTCCTGCCCAAGCCCAATCGTCCAACAAATTATGCTTTTTTTAACGAAAGTCTTACTGAATTGGAAATGGTGAGTGGTTGGCGAATTGCGTGGAGGATTTTGCTCTGTGAGAGGGATACACGTTTGGCAACTGGAATCGGGTTTTCTACGATGGATTAGTGACCAAATTGTTTTAAATTATATTTCAGTGTAACCTACACTTTATGCTCTCCTATTCGACGGATTTTTACAAGCGGGAAAATGAAGATTGCTCCGCGATTAAATTCGAAAACAGCGGCGGCTACGGCCAAAATTTCGACAGAAATTACTATGACGGGAAATATAATTCTTACATGAGATCTCAATCGCTGAGGCACAAAAGGCAAACCAGCACGTCTCCGAAGGAAATTGAATGTTATTCAGATTTAGCGCTTAACAGTACTAAACCCGAGCTATTGCGACGGCTGAAAGAAACCATTTGCTATCTGAAAAGGAAATTGAGAAACATCGAAAGTGTTGAAAAGCCAAAAGAGAGAGAGAGCGCAAGAATCAGAAGGAGCCACGCGGATCGGAAAGGAATTTTAAAAAATCCCGATGTTGAGGAAATACCAAATAATGTGTTGTAAGTATCGACTTTAATCGAAAAAAGAAAACTTGAAACCTTTCCGCCAGTGCGCACATAACTTAAAACCTTTCGGGCATGAAATTTTCCTCAAATGCCTCTTGCAATTGTTTCGTAAAAAGGAATGATTTTCTATACCATATTTCCGTGGAGTCTGCCATTTACCAAAATAGTCGAAATAGAGCTAATTTTTAATTAGAATTAAGCCGATTGCGCGAAAAACTTAAATAATTATTTACAACAGTTACCCTAACATACTGGTAACTATAGTTGCGAATACAATAGAAATTTTCGACATTACTTGAACGTACAAGTTTTTTTGTTAGCAAATAATCGTCACAAATTTAATTCATTAGTTAATATATATTTTATTTATATATTTATATAATATTATATATAGTTAATCCATTAGTTAAATATAATTTATACAAAGGATTGAATTTAAAACGGATCGAAATGCAGTACTTTTCATCAAATACAGATAATTTTAAATGTGATGAGGCCAAATGGAATACGAGAGAAGTGATAGTGGTTTCCTAAAATCAAATTGGAGCAAGATGCTTTGAAATTGCATGGATTAATAGCAATATTAATATCAAGACACTGTTTATTTGAGATGATGAACGTTGATAATATTTTTATCAATAATTGAATCATGGGGTGACAAGTTCCAAAACAATATAAAATTGTTAAAGAAAAGAAATCATGTATTTTACTCTCTTTTTTTTCAGGCGGACATTGTCCAATTTAAAGAACAGAAAGAGGATCGAAACTCCGAGCCAGCAGTTTACTCTCGGATCTCAAGACCTCCTCGGACCAGGAGAGGATCACGTGTTGAGGGGAGGCTATGTGAAAGGCGCGTTGACAAAAACCAACGAAGGAAGTTTATATAAGAGAACTGCAAAGTACTACAGCGATAATCCAAAAATTATTATACCAAATCTAGAGTTAAGTGATTGCCCTTTGGAAAACGGGGTTGTTAAAGCGCCCTTTGGATCGGTCACGATTGGTGCCGTTATTTCAGGTTGGTCTTCTTTCGTTCTTATGAAAAGATCGTTACAATTGAGTTTTTCCAATTTCCAGCTTCAGAGTAGCCGCGTCAACAACTTGATTTGAGCAAGTTTTTTAGGGTAAACCATATGATAGTTGCGATGTTATTTGAAAGAGATATCCATTTTAATAACAGCTGATATAACTTTTTAATGCTCTATATATTATTTATCTAAAATGTCTTGCAGCCATCAAATCGAATTAATATGAAATATCTGAAAAAAATTAAATTATTAGTTTTAAAAGATTGTGTGATGTATGCGTGTGTGTATATGTATGAAAGATTGATTGAAGGAAATAATTAATTCATCACTAATAATAATGAACTTTTATGTGCAATATTTACATACAAAATGACAGCAGATAATGAAGGAGTAACAATGAATAATGAATAATTTAGGAAGACCAATCAGATCGAAGAATTTCAGAGGAAGGATCGGATTGATTGGGTGAAATGAACGTATTGAAAGAGTGTATTTAATATACCTTCAAAGAATCGTAGATGAATTAACTCCTACAGTTGTAACTCATTGCAGCAGAAGAAAGCATGGAAAGAACCAAGACATTTCCTGCGCGGCCACAAGTGTAAATCTGTATTATTTATAACGTAATATCTAAATCCGAACTTAGCAAAACGAATAATCCAATTTGACTTCAGGTATCGCAGCCGGATTCAATCATCAAATGTTATCATTATCGGATCTTAACGCAGATCATAAAGGGCCACTTGCAGAGGAAAAAATAAATAATATATGGGCAACAACCCTGACCGGGAATGCAGCAGATTTAATTCTTTCTCTGGGTTTAATAAAAAATGTCCAAGATGGAGTAGGTCTAAAAGGAGGTTGGAACGATACTATAAAACCTAGGTGGTATCTACTCGCGAAGAACAATCCAAATTACTTAACGGATGTAGAACTCAGAGGAGCATTAGATGGTTAGTTCTAAAATAAGAGCATATATCAAGTGTGATTCGTGAAGATGCAAAATGCATATAGAAAAAGTACTTATATGATTAAGAGAGAATTCGGCGAAAATGAGAAATATTAATTCTTTAATAACTTTTAGGTCTATGGCTTGGTTCAACCATCCGGAAAATGGAAAAAGTTATGGAAATGATGAGATTATCTGAGATTTTATATTTGTACTATTCTGACTATGGACTTTTCCTTGATGGAAAAATTAGGGCCGCTAGACGGACAGATGAAGTAACGGAATATGCACCGACAAACGAGTTTATAAAGCAAGTAAATAAGATTTTCTTTTTACAGATTCTTGTTCAATAAAAGTAAATGTTTATGTAACTCTAACAACGTCAAAAACCATTAACGGTATTTTCCACTTGTTTAGAGAAATTATTAATTTACATTCAATAAATTGTTTAAAAATAATTTAAAGTTTTTCATAAAAATTTAAAAAAAATCTTGTCAATTAAATGAACTATATGTACGATTTGGTGTTACAGCTGCATTTGCTGTCGGTTGTGATGGAAAATCAACGCATCAGTCCTGTCACATACACGAATTTTACAAATGCAGTTTCCGAAACTGTCAGAACCATTAATAACTATATTCGTAAGTTAATTAAAATTATACATTGCTATACAGATAATTTGTTATTGTTTGTAATACCATGAGTTTAAAAAAAGGAAATTTCATTTTGTGTTTGTCATTTCAGCCGAGTTGAGTCCCAGTTCTCAAATTGATTTTGTATCGAATCCAATAAATTCTCATATTGAGCCTGTGGCTAATCTCGTCGTGGTTTTCGATCCTGCCTATGGTGAAAATAACATTTATTATTATGTAGCGTAAGTAATTTTAAAAATAGTTGAAAATTTCACATTACGGTAAAGTTATTATGCATTTTAAGCTCTTATGATTTTACATTCAAAAAGATTTCCTCAAAACAAACAAGTTTTAGTTTAAATTTTAAAAATCAATTTACCTTTTTAAATGTAAGAATATTATTCCAATTAATCATTTTCTAAACGAGTTACCATATCAAAAATTTTATATATAAGTAAAACTTTTGATTTGCGATGTTTTATAAATATGTACCAGACATGGGTTCATAATTTTTCCATTCTAAAAATAATGGAAAAAAAATGAAAAAAATAAATTATATATTTCTATACATTTTTCAGAGATATGATTGAAACGGAAATGTTAATTACACCTGGAGAAAGCATTTTAACACTAATTTGTCCATTTATAGCAAATGAATCTTATGTCATAAGAGAATATACGCAATTCGAATCAGAATTTGGCAAAATATTTCAATTGTGCCAGCGAAGCGGTAGAGGTATTGAAGAATTACCTACTTTATGAGCATGAGCGACATAGAAAATATTTTATTTAATTTAAAAAATATTTCCTTTTATTTTAGTTATTAATTATCATACAGTTTATGAACAAATTATAAATGAGTTTTCTGAAATACTCCGATTAGAAAACGAACTTCGGAGAATTAATATAAACTCTCAGATTTCTATTTTCATGATATCTGATTCTCAAGAAAGTCCTGATGAAGAAACGGCGCTGAGGGATGTTTCTAGAGTCCAGGATTATGTTCCAGGTAAGCACAATGTCATACTATATCAGAATCCTTTTGCCTTCTATTTAGTTGACAAATTATTTTTGAATTCATTTTACACTACAAACATGGAGTAACATGTCATTTATTAATTTAATCCTTTACACAAAAAAAAAATATTTTTCTACATTTTAAAATAATTTGTATCAAATTATATGTCAGTTTAAGTTTAAATCGCAATTTGTATTCATTATATTTGAATATTTTTATTATAATCGATATTTGATTATAGAATCGCCATTTATTTTATGTTTATTGGTTACGTTAAATATTTTTTGTTCATTTTTACAAGTTATATTAATTATTTCCTATTTATCGTATAATCCTACCGATATTGCTTTTAAATTTGCTTATTGTTTATTGTAGATCAAGCATTTCAACATTTTCTTAAATTTTAACAATTTCTTTAATTTAAATTTTTCTATAATATAAGTCAAGTCATGTATTATATATAATATAAGTTTTTCCTGATATTTTTCAATTAGTACTTGACATCAGTCACTGAAAAAAAAAATTCAGTTTTCAGGATATTCTCATTTACTCTCGTCATTATTTCCTGCACCTTAACATCTTGTTTTATCAATTTAAACATATTTTGTTTTCTAAATGGGTTTTTCTCCAAAACTTGAAAACTTTTCAAAATTATTTCGCTAATTAGTTCAAAAGGAAAAGCATTTAGTATATAGCTTACGGTTTCATCATATAGTGATAAAAAGAAATGTATGTTAAGCCTCAAGTGATACAATTCCATACATTTTTTCAGATGTACAAATGATTGTCGTTACAAATGGCGCAAAAGAAAAATTCAGGTACCTTGTGAAGTCTCCACAAAAAGATATTTTCACTTTAAAAAAAATTGAAGATATATACCCTGATGATGCATACGAACTTATGGAAAGAATCGTCAGTGGTATGATTTTTTATAAATCGTTTTTTTAACAGATGTATACTTTTCATGCATTGCCATCATTTTTAAATAATATCCGTTGATCTAGTTCCGCGTCGATTAAGTAATCCAGCTTGCGGGAGTAGGCTCAGAAATTCTACATTTTACGAAGGTGATGCACTGGCTGTCGATAAGGTCCGAATAGATCACACGGCATTTTATCAATTGAATTCACAATATTTTTATGGATCCAAAGATGTGAAACTTCAAGTGAGTAATTTGAAACGTTAGATATAATTTATGAAGATAATTTTTAATTTCTCAAATGGCGTTTGAATCTGTTATTTTTGTGATAAGGAACATAAAACTTATGGAAATTTAGAATAAAATGGATGCGATTTATTTCAAAATAAATAGTAGGAACGATATTTTTACTTGTCTGTGCCTAAAAAAAAATCTCAAATTTTGACTTTAAAAGAAATTGAAAGAAAGACCAAAAGACAATTTTCCTTTCTAGGTAAGATCGAAGGAAGGGCAGACCATGATTGTGTGCCATGCCAGAGATGATAAGAAATTCCAACCGATCCTTAAGCGTCTTCAGAAAGGTTATAAAACGCAAGATCCGTACTCGGCATCTCCCGTATTCTTCGATGGTGAGACAATTTCCATTTTTTTCGAATTTCCTGATAATAAATGGATGAAGTTACGATTTAAAAATTTCTGTATTAGATAATGATGAACCTCACAACAGCGAAAGCGCATGCAAAACAGGTGCTGACATCACATTCGAATTTTCGGATTTATGCGAAGATGTTGATAGTTTTGAGGAATGCAAACCTTTCTTCTTATCCGTATACATACCGTTTATGAACAAATTCCAAACAAATTGTAAGTATTTCATGCTTAAACGAAGTCATTCACACTTATAATTATCCATTCCCAATAATTGCTAATATTGAGAGCAAAAATGACTGAAATTTGTTATCTTTTCAAGTTATCTAAGACATTATTAATAAGTTTTTAAATTAAAAATATTTTATTCTCTCTTTCAGGCGTCAGTTGCAGTTCCATAATGAGCGTAGAATTCGATATTAAAATTAGCAATCTGACTTGCAACAGTTCCGGAACAACTGTCATGAGTTTGTTGCTCATTCTGTTGAATTCTATTCTGACATTATTGGCTCAGGGACTTTTTTAATGTATTAGGTTGGTTTAGAGTTAGTTGAAAATTTTATATTTTATGAGAGAAATATTTATATTACTTTACTTTGAATTTGGAATATTATTTGTTATGCACATAGAGCAAATAATTAAAGAGTTTTCGATAATATCCCTCACCTTCTGTAAATTCCTTCCTAATAAAAATCGAATTAAAAAAAAGCAAATTTTATTAAAATCCTAAATATACAATTCCTTCAAATTGAAAAAATTAGCTTGATTAAATGTAACAAACAAATGAATGCAAAGTAAGAAAAGAAACTCAATACATTTGATTTTATAATTAAATGTATTCCGTTTCTTTTCTTATAGTTATACTTTCAATGTAACATTTGGAAATTAATACTAAATTAACGATTAAACTTTGAAAGATTTGAAAATAAATTATATGAAACTGAATAAAAGTAGGCACTTTTATATGTACTTTGACTACATCAAAGAAAGGAAGTGAAAAAAGTTTTGCCCTTTAACGAAATTCTAAAACCACGAAAATAGTCTTTTTTGATTTTGCTTTTTTAACGTAACGTTTGTTTAAGAAAAATTTTATATGATATAGTTTATATGTACAACTTTAAAGTTTTTTAGGCTTTAAAAAATGTTTTAAACATTTGCAATAATTGTTTATATGTGAATCTGGTAAAATAGCGTAAAACTGCAATGGAAAGGCAACATTGTAAATCAAGATGGAAGAAGTGCTTCGTATAAATTGATAAATATAGTGTATATTTTTTCCTTTATTTTTGTAATTGCGTCTTTATTTGTTTTCTTCTTCTTTTTTTTAAACTTAGACATTTATTGAATGAAAAATAATAATTTTCACTGTCAGCTAGTAAGTACTTTTACTTGTTCAAAGTTAAATGTGAATTTAAATATTTGTAACAGAATATTGAAGCAAATTAATATAATAAAAAAGAAAGTATTTAAAGTAATAAAATATTTGTCATTTATTTGAGATCCGTTCAAATCTTACTTAAAAATTTCATTAACAGAATTTAATTGTTATGTTAATCATCACAATTCAATGACTGCAATAGAAAGGGCAAAATTTAATATGTAAACTGATATATATATATATATATATATATGATTTTTGTTTATTAACTTAAATTATTCAGAATTAACAGAATAGATATTAAAGCTGTTTTTAATTATTTGGAATATTAATATTTTACAAGTGTATAATTTGGCTAAAAACAAGTTTAATTATAAATATGTAAAGAAGTCGCATATACATCTAAAATACAGTTTTAATAAAAGTATATTTTAATCAGAATTATTGATTATGGTGGAATGAATGTGAAACTTCACTTTTCAGTGAACATAAAAATAAAATAATGTCTAAATTAAAAAGTAATCAGATTTTGATACTAAAGATAATCATTAAACTTACATTAATGTCAAAAGATATGATTCTCTATTTTTCTATTGCCAATTTGTTTAACTGTTTAACAGGAACTGGAAACATAAGCTTCTGTCTGATTATTTTTTCAAAATACTTGAATAAGATACATTTTTATAATCAAGTTATGTACAATTTTACTATTTTTAATAAATTCTCTGTTTTATTACAATATATAATTAAAATATCTTTTGGAACAAACAGTGTACATAATTTAGTTTAGTGATGTATTAATTTTGTTTTTTTTCATTTCATCAAAATAAATTCTTTTTCCTTTGAATGACTAAATTTCCTGACAAATGGTCACCATTGTTTGTTCACTGATTCCTTCCCCTTTCAGTTTTAGGTTATATGTATAAGGTTGTCACATTGACAAAAATCAAAAGTTCATCCTTATGTATTTGAGTTTGTTAATACAAAAAATCACCATTCAAGTCATAGAGAAATTTCTTTATTAGTCTTTCTTATGTGCACCTATTAGAGCAAAAAATTCTCATTCATGTGCGCGCTTTTTATGTAAACTTTTAAATGTTTATAAGTGATTAACTGATTCTTAAGTGTTGAGTACATAAAAATGATTTACATAATGAAATGGCGTGGTGTATAGGAGTAATGTTGCAATTATCCTTGAATTGTGGGGTGGTTGAGAATAACAGGATCTACATTGATTTTAAAAAAATGAGAAAATAAATGTATTGCAATCGTTGAAAATGTAACAGTTTTAATGGCTTCGGTAATAAAAGTAAATTGGCAGCCATTTCATTTTTACCAATGATTACTTATGAATTTCTAAAGTGTAGCGATTAATCTTTTGGATTTACTTGTTTGAGCTTCGGTTGAAAGCTTTTGGTGAGTTTTCGTAAAAGAAGTTCGAAGATGAAAACTTGGATGCTGACTAGCAAAGCTATGAGAAGAATGAAAAAGGGCCCCTGCAAATGCTGCAGGGACAGGGGCCGAGGTCCTGTTTCTTCTTGATTCGATTCGAACTGCTGCTCCGCCGAGTAGAGTACATCTCTCAGCCAATACTCTATCAGGCCTCCTTCCACCATTTGATTGACCTTCTGGCGAAAATTGTCCCGAAGGGGATGGCCCAGGGACACGTAGGCCGTCACTCTGTACAAACTGAACTTTTCCTTGAGAAATATTGCTCTGGGAGTTTTGTCTTGTGTCATGTATTTAGTTTGTATCTCAAAATTGGCCACTTTTTGCGCCATCATGACCATCGCGGTTTTTTTCAACGCGATTTCCCTGAGAACCGGTACGAAATCTTCAATGAATCCGTGTCTTTCGGGTTGGAATATGATGTTCCACATATCATGATCCGTCTGATTGTATGTAAGGTTGCCGGAGGGAAAAAGGTAGGTCTTCACGCCCGCCTTAACCGCATCAATTGGTTTTACAAACTCTTTTTCGTATCTATTTCCTGTGAGCAAAGCTATGAGAGAGGATTGATAGGCAGACGTGGCATTAATTGCATACAACGAAAAAAGGATCATGAAAAACCGGAGGAGAGTACTTCGTGGCTCCGCGATCGAGTGATTCAGCAACACGGCCAATGTAGAGAAGACGCAGGAAATGAAGGACCGAAAGGATTGGTGTTCGACGACGCCTTTTTGGCAGTTGGCAGTGAGATAGAGAGTGACGCTTATCAGGACGAAGAATATTCCCATCAAAAGCCAAACGATGGGCTTGAAGGCATCCCCGAGATTCCGCCATGAGGGGATGCGACCCGGTGTGGGCACCACCCACACTAATGCATCTTCCGTGTAAGGGTCGAGGGGGTCTCCAATAAGATTTCGCAACTCGTGAATGCGACACCCAAAGATCATTATGTCGATTTCCTGCCTCTGCAGCATCCCATGAAACCCGGAGGCTTTGCCCTCAGAATCGAATATGATATACGGAAACATTCCCTCAGGAAGCGTCGTAAAATTAATAGTGAAGTTATAATAGTCGGCAAGAACATTAATAATTTTTATGTCCAATCCCCTGGTGAAGTTCGTTCTTTCGCCTTTCGGCGAAATTTTCGGATCGAGGATGTAAGGCGGATTTGGGAAGGCTCCCACCTTGAGAGTGCACCCGTTAAGGTTGGTAATCCCGTTTTGACTGAATAGTTCTTTGTTGTTGGAAAATTCTCCATTTATCCAAACATCAATTAATGTTATTTTATCAAATATATCGCATTCGTTTTGGTACGGATACCATTTGTACAAATCAAATTTCTGTTCCTCGGTGACAATTAATGTTACGACATTGCAAGCCTTGCTAAATGCCCAAAGGGCGTGCAAAATGATTTTGGCCCTGTCTACGCCGTCATCTCGATCACCAACCCATATCACTACAAGTATCTGCCCTTGGGTTCTCCAAAGCGCCTTGCTTTTATTAACTTTTATCTCGTTTATTAATTTTGTGATATTTAAATCGCCTTTAACATCCATCATAAAGATAATGTTTCGAGTTCTTCGTGTCGGTTTTTGATATGATTCATCCGTTATTTCCCCTGTGAATATTTGTAATGTCCACTTTTCTCTTTTCGTAAGATCTTTTATCACGGTATCTTGAACGCTCATCTAATTTTAAAATAAAAAGGAAAAATTGTTCTTACAAAAAAAGTATGAAAAATGTTTTCTCCAAAGTTACTTTTAGATATAATAAAGATATTTGAATCATTTATTGGTCTACAATGAGATGATACAGATATGTGTGTAAGTTGACAACGAGAATAGAGAACTTTACCCTTTCGTGATTTTTGTAGTTATCAGTTTGGGAAAATATACCTCTATTATGAGTTTAGTTAATTTTTGACGGCTACCAATTATTTTTAATCTTGTTGATATATTTTTCAATCCTTTAAATATTGACATAATCTGATACTCGTAAAGGAAGAGTTTTCGTAACTCTTATGAATAATGAAATAAAGGAAGAGCCTGCTCTGGATATTATTCTTCAAGCTTACAACTGTTCATCAAGTTTTTTCGATAAAAAATGCAATTTTCATCTCTATCTGATTGAAAAAAAAGTACATGAAATCTATTAAAAAATGGCGAGAAATTTAATTTTAACAAAATAATAAATTTTATACTCACGACAGGGACATCAGGCAGAAGCGAAGCTTTTGCATAATCCTTTTTATCCGTCCAATACACAATAAGCAAAAATTTTTCCTTAAAATATTTATTAGTAATTGCCTTGAGACAGAGCATTAGTTGATCGGTGGCTAAGCAGACTTTAATAACCAAAATGAGGCCGAAAATCTTCGAAAAACTCATTTGATACATTGTGCTTTGATTTGCGTGTCGTGTTACTGACTGATGTGATAACTGTAAATGAAAACAATGTTACATACGAGTTGCTTCTACGAGACCAAATCAAAGATCGTTAAGAGGAAAAACACAAAAAGCAAAAAAGAAAATTCACATTCCAATTTAATAACCATTATATTTTTCTTTTATTTGCGAGTCGAACATCTATTTCATCAAATTGCCGGAGTCGCCACATGAAAATAAATATGGCGATTTAAATGTTGCGACATTATAAATAAGTTTTCCGCAATAATTTTCCAACAAAACTAAAACCATGGAGATTTATGTGCACGAGCATCACAATCAGACTTTTATCCGGTATGATGTAGCATGCACTTCGACTTCCTTAAATAAGAGACCGGTGCTCATTTAAAAAGAAATCGAAAATTTGCAGAAAACAAATTTTAAAACTTTTTTTTAATATAACGCTAGTGTTAGCGAAATCCGTACATGGAAAATTTTTGTCCTTAATGGCGAATGCGTGAGACGAAATTTAAAAGATATAAAACAGAAAATTAATTTTAAAAATTGAAATTTTAAAATCTTTTTGGAAAATTCTTAAAACATGCAAAAAAAAAGCACGCACAAAGGAAAAACAATTTTTTATATTTCGGGATTAATGCATTTAATATTTTTTAGAATGATAGTAGATATTTTTTTTTCTCTGCGCCAAATACGAATATAACAAACTGGAAGTGTGTAAACGTCGCCGTTAAAAATTTAAAAATTCCTCCATTTTGATAGATTAATAACGAATGAAGGATACGCGTCCGGAATTTAATTTACAAATATAAAATTGTGAAATAATTTGAAAAAACGAACACAGTTTAAGGATTATCAGGTTAGCAAACAGTTTTCAGTAAATAGAGATTTTCGAACAACAAAAGTGATTAAGTTAGAGGAAATAGGAAAGTAAAAGGTAACAAATTTAAACGTTTTACTTAATTTATATACAGGACGAAATAATAGCGTAATAAGAATGATTTAACAACGAAAATTTTTATTTTCATTTTGAGGTTAAGAGAGATGTAAGAGAGGGGATTAATGCGATACATATCATTGCATTTAATTGCTTTTTTGGCTTTACGGAGAGGCTTTCGCCAGCGAGGTTTACGTAATGTGAAAAAATTTTTCTTAAGATTATTTTCAATACGAATCATTGCGAATATTGTCACATTTTCAATTTTCCAAGCTCCAATGGAGGAAATCAATGTCAAATAATAAAGTTTATTGATATCACAATTTAAAATAAAAGTTCAAGCTTGATACATTTCCGTATCCCTCTGTAAATGTTCCCATCAAGAATATCAATTAACCGTCGAAAATAGCTGACAGAATTTGGCGAATTGCGCCAAACTTTAACCACCATTATAAAATTCAGAATTGCCGGATATCGGATTTTGAATTTCAGCCCTTGTACGAGGTGTAAAAAGGCGACAGAGGATATCTGTTTCATTGCATAAATGGATTACGATACCATTGAAATTAATGATTTCAATCCCTGAGTCGATATTGCTTAAAAAATTTTATTACGTCCCTTTATTTGGAAATGTAATAAAAATTCCATTGCCTTTCTTTCCAGAATACATCGCAGCAGTAATGACGATACTGTATTCCGTTATTAGCCGGGGTACAACCATCCTGGCACGCCATGCAAGCTGCACGGGAAATTTTCAAGAAGTCACGGAGCAGATATTAAAACAAATCCTCCCGGAAGACTCAAAGCTGACATACAGCCACGATAATTATTTATTTCATTATATATCAGAAAATAGTATTATATACATGTGCATAACTGATGATGTGAGTTACAATTTCATTAACCGTGAGATTATTTTCATACGAATAAAATCATCCAATAATACATCATAAAATAATGCGGGGATTGATTAAAAAAATAAACAAATAAAATAAAATGTTATTCACTTGAATAAAAAACCAAGGAAAAATATTTCAAAATAAAGGTTCAAACAATTTATGAAGTAAAAACAAAAGTGAAGTAGTATTCTTGTTTCCAAAAATTGTGAATATTTTCCTGAATAGCTCAAATTTTTTTTTATAATTTAAAGATGCGAAAATTTACGGAAGCAAGAGAAACAAATCTTATTTAAATAACGATTGAGATTACAATCTATAACGTAATATCATTTGTAAATTGATATTTTACGTAATTATTGACTTTTAATAATCGCATACATAGAGATCGAGACTGCTGAATTGGTATCCAAAGGCTTCGTCAACGATAAATCCATGAATTTACGGCACTTTGATGAAATCAGAAACATTCTTTCTATTTTCCCTCTTTCCGACCATGGTACCTTACATTCCCCATCTCCATTTCGATTCTTACGACCCTCCGAACCTTCGCTTTACACATCCACTGATGATTGATTGACCTGCAGCCGGAAAATTGGCGAAATTCGACATCTCTGTTTCTGTGCAGTCGATTATTAAAATTCAGAGAAGACTATGAATAAGTTAAGCACTGACGGCGAAGATCTTCATTCGAGAATCATTATAACAAATCAAATGTGAATTTAACATGATAAAATAAATGTAAAATTTATTAAATTCATATTGATTTGACAGTGTTGGAAAAATTTTCACCGCAAAAGCCAGTGGTTCCTGCATTCAGAAACGTGTTGCTTTACTGGCAACACGTGTCCTTATAACGGGTATTTGACATTCAGAAATTGAACGGATGGCTTGAAAATTTTGGTCCACAGTGATAAAGTGAGCTGTGGCTTGAGGATTTTTATCAGCAATGACATTTATCGTTTGGAAACATTTTAAAATACTCGGATATAGAACTTAGCAGTATAGAAACCGAGCCAAATAATTCCGCGCGGCATAAAATAATGGAGAAACCGAACAAAGATTTACTAAGGCGTTTCATGAAAAAAATTTTTTTTTCTAATTCATCAAATTTGTTTTTTTTTCGGTTTTTTAAGAAAAAAAAATCGTTACGATGTTGGTAATGAAATCTTATTCTGTTGCGTTTTGAGTAAAAATTAACTTCGCAAACCGAAAATTGGACGAAAATAAAGTGGTTTTGTTTATTTACGCTCCCTTAATATGATATGCTCCTTTTAATTTAAAAAAAGGATTTATTCTTATAATAATAATAATTCCTTTATGTTATTATCTACAGGAATTCGAAAGGTCAAGGGCTTTTCTTTTTCTCAGCGTCATAAAGAAAAGATTCCAAAGTATTTACGGCAATCGAGCGCTCACGGCAATTGCATACGCAATGGATTCGGAATTTTCTAGAGTTCTGTCTAACGAAATGAAATATTATTCATCCGAGAGGGACATCGATAAAATTTCAAGGGTCCACGGAGAACTGGACGAACTGAAGGAAATAATGGTTAAAAATATAGGCAAGTTAACAGAATTCCACAGTTAATTTCTTATCCTGACACCTTCTATTTGGTTCGAAAATATATAAAAAGCATTTTCGTTATCTTATACATAATAAATCATTTTATTAATCTCCAAATTAATACATTTATGTGATAATTTTATGTAGTTTCATTTTTTCGGTTAAATTTAATCTAATTTTGATCCAATATTTCTTTACTTTCCAGATAGCGTAGTTGCTAGAGGAGAAAGATTAGAACTACTCATTAACAAGGCCGAAAACTTGACCAATAATGTAAGTTATTTAATAAGCTTCGTTTAAACAGAAGACAGTACGTAAACGAAGAAATTACCTTTCTCACTTGGACAAAAAATTTGTTTTTTATGAATTAAGAATAATACAAATCGAGTGGAAAATAGTAAATTTCCTTTTGATAAACTCTCCTCAACAAATGTCAAAAACTCCTTCCAGTTTTAAAGTTTTCTTTGCCTGAAAAGTGTTTTCCTAAGCAGTTCGAACGACAACAAATTTTTGATTTGCAAAAAGCATCTGCTATTATGAAATATTTTTATTGAAGTTGTGTAATGAAATAAAAAAAAAGGACAACTGGATGTTTGAAAATTATTTCTTTCTATTTTCAGTCCGTGTCATTCCGACAAAGTAGTAGAAACCTCGCCAGAGCTTTGTTTTGGAAAAATGTTAAATTTTATTTGATATTAGGAGTGATTTGTGTGGTAGGTAGCGCAAAACTTCGATTTTTAGGTACAAAAATTTCGCATTATTAATTCAAAAAAAACAAAAAAAAATTTTAGCTTAGAAAAATTTTGTGAAATTTCTTAAGAATATGAATATGAAGAGTTTTATTCTTTTTTTAGATTGTTTTATATTTCCTGATAACAATTGCATGTGGTGGTCTTGCCTGGCAATCTTGCGTTCACTGAAATTTGCGGATGAAGGAGAATTTGATATTGGTATAAGGAAAGAGAAATTTCCTTCGAATTTAAAGTCGAAGTTTAAAGCCGTATCATTTTACGTGTTTAAATTGATTTATGCTATTCATTGTATGCTGATAAAAAAGAAGAAAGTTTAAAAATTTTTCGATTACGTTTATTATGTGGAGATCAAAAACATTTTCGATGGTAGTCATAAATGTTTTTAAAAGCGCATTGCAAATATTCAAAAAATGACATTAATCATATATATATTACACGAAAGTAATATCTTAGAGTTGAAATGCTTGCAAGCCGAGTTCCTATAAAATTAACATTAAAATGAAAATCGTAAATCATTCGGTACTTGAATTGATTACGTTTTTAAGGCTTCGATGTTGATATATTAGACTCATCTTAATTTTGATTTCAAATTATACGTATTTGTTAATTTTATTAGTTATTTCTTTTATTTTAAAAAATTTTTTTATCGGTCAGTTAATGGACTCCTTTCATAAGATTATTAATATTATCTCATTGGGTTTTCCTTATGATATTTAAAAACGAATAATTCAGGGGAAAAGACCGAACATTGCATATATAATACTGATGCACGTATTCAATAACAATACGTGCATAATCGAATGATTTATAATTTTTAGACCTGAAGTTCAGGCGACGCGATTTACTTTTTATATTAAATCGTGTTTAAGCCTTCAGCGTAATTATTATAGTTATTTAATTTAATTCTATGTATTTATGAACAATTAATTTATTTATTAGCTTCTTCAGCCAAAGAATTAAGCAATTTATCGATTTGCTAAATATTTATTAGATTTTATATTCATTTCCCAACGTCATTTGCCCCGGTTCCATTATATTGATGATATATTTAATGAAATATGAAGTTTTGTTTTAATGTCAAGAAATATCAATTTTTAATTCAATCGAGTGACAAAACAGCTTTTGTAGGGATCTATGTCTGCATTCATTCCTGTAAATTTCGATTTGTGAAATTTTTCAAAGTAGTGACGCATTTCGTTTTTACTGTGCGTTTGCTACATTTTCATTGTTTATTTTTTTTTAATTGATAATTTTCGTTTGGAAATGAGAATTGTCCGTTTTATCGCCCAACAAGAAACGGATAACCTGAATTAAGGGCGAAAAATAAAATTTAAAAAAAAATTGCTTCGCGCAAAGTAAGAATTAAACGGGATCAAAAAAAGTTATTTGCAGTTGTCTAACTCTAATGATTATTTTATATTTTGAAAAAGATCAATGCGATATGTCATTTGTTTTTGTTAAGAATGTAATCAGTCAATTTTTGTATTATTGGTTAGTAAGAAATAATTTTTTTTTCAATGAGATTTGTAAATTTTTTTAGAATTCGTATGTCATTTGAAATTTGAAACAATTTATATATGTATATATGTGCTAAAAGCGTTTTTCGTATAATTTCTGAAAGTCGAAAAAATGATTACCTACTGGAATCTTTCCGAAAATGTGATCCAATAGTGAAAATTAAATTTTTTCCAGTTAACACTATTACAAGTATTGTCAAACATTCAGAATATTGAAAAATTAAACGACTTGCAAAAGTCGACACTTTTATATAAGTCTTATAAATATTATTTGTTAATCGATAATTGTTAAATTTTTATCAACAATAAAAAAAGGATTTTCTTTGTAAAGAGTACTTTGGAAAAAAATTTTATTCATTATTGTTTATTGCAATTATAAAAATATAAAAATTATATTTTTACGATGTGTAACTTTTATTACGATTCAGAATGGACTCGTTCCTCAACGTCTACGTGACCTAGAAGCATGCGCGATTTTTTTCTCCATTTCCCATAATCCTCAACATATCAAAGAGGAGGACGAACCAAGGGAGAAGATCGTTCTGGAATAGCTTCTGATCGAGTTAATTTACGGCCGACGTGTAGCGAAAGCCCGACATAAGGAAAGTTTTCGTCTGTACCAATACTGTTCGGATATCACTTGTACGAGGACGAATGCGAATTTCGAAAAAATTGAATCCCGCAGTATTTTACTGCAGCAAACTTATGATAATCTTTTTTTTGTTTTTCTTGTTTTCATCTTGTTAAAGCGCATTTTTTTTAAAAAAAATTGTTTCTTACATTGCGCCCAAAAGAAATCAATCTCGATTTATTTGCCCTTATTCATTTCAAATTTAAGTTTTGAATTAATTTTATCTTGTGTGAATTACGAAAAAATATATACATATAAAATCATACTTAAATGTGGCATATGCGCAAGCGCACAATTTAATGCCATTAGCCGTGAATTATATGATTAAGTTTGGGGAGAGCCGCCCATGCGAATCTTTTACACCCGAGCGGAAACCCCGTCGTCAATTTTTAATTACTATGTGACGTTTTCTGCCGTAATGCGTTTTAGAAATTGAAAAAAAAATTTTCTCTCGAGATCCTTCCTTTTTGGCCATCAAAGAGCTTGATTCCCTCGGCGAATAGGAAGGAATCTTTCGACAGATGAAGCAGAAACGGCTCAAAACTCGAGGTGGGAATTGACACCAAAAATACTGGAAGCGGAAGAAGGAAGTGATGCACAAAACGACATCGCTCCGAACAGGAAACGTGAAATAAACAGACATCGCTCGGAGAGCTCAAGACACGTCATCTTGGAAATCAAAATAAATGGCGGCGAGTTAGAAACGGTGGAGCGCATGCTGGAAATACAAGTCTCGAAAAGGAAGGGGAAAGGATGGAAAGTGAGAAAGACTGGAAGGAGCGACGGAAGCAGGTAAATGAAAGTCAAAATATAAAAACAGAAGCAAATGCGTTGTTGAATAATTCGGGGAGTCGTGACTAAAATATTCTCTCCCCGAAAGGGACGAAGCAGATGAGAGAATTTTACGACGTGCGGGCGAAAGAAAAATCCATAATCGGCTCCGTTCCATATGACACGCCCCTGTGGAAACGAAATCCGCTTTAGTTTTGGGAGTTATTTTGTTTTGGATCCGGGGGAAAGTGAGGAGCACCCCGCCTTTAGAGACCCGAGAAGCCTCTATGTTCGCCGTTCGATTTTTATCAATTCGCCACATTTTTTTGACTTTTTAGTGTACGGGCAACGAATTTATATAACATTACAATCAATCAAGCTCGACAAATAATTGTTCCTCTGAAACATTAGGAACGTAATCGCGCGTGGAATCTCTGGTTTTCGGGTTATAAAAAAAACGCGTGTTAAGTGTAATGCAATGCCTTTAATTATATCATCGTTTCCAAAAACATTTGACTGTCAAAATGGATGTTTATCCGAGAGGAAAAGTTAAAATTATAAGTGAAAGTTTCGCTCGGAATACTTAAGAATCTCGATATTCCAAAATAATGACCCGGATTGTAGCTTCGCATAAGGAAATTCACCGATGATTGTCGTCGATCGCCTTTATTTGTGACAGAACGAGAGGATGCAGATGCCTCGAATTTTTTCAAGAAATATGAATGAAAATATGAAATGTTTTAAGAGCGGCTCAAATGCGGGTAATAATGCTAAAATTTTGTTTCACAATGCGATAAATTTGTTGTGCACATTTGAAAATTTTAATTTTTGGTAAGCACAGGAGCAATATTGATCATCCTTGATCTGACCGAGTGAAAATTTGACGGAGCCCCGAGCCCGCATCTGAGATGTCCATTGACTCTGCGAACCTTAAAGCTTGCTTGATGATAACGATTTTTATTGCTGAATATTGTTTCAGAAACCTCGCAATAGGTGATTAATACTGATAACTCACTGAAGAACAATATAGGAAAAAATGGCCTCTAAAAATGCAGGGGACAGTTCCCCAGATTTAAGCTTGAAACTGAGGAGAGGTTCATCAGATTCAAGGGACTCATTTTATATGGACTTTGCCCAGGGAATTGATTCTGATATAGAAGAAGTTGCATCAACTTCTGTGATACATGATGATGAATTGTTAGAATTAGATGATGAGGATGAAACAGTTGCTGATGCACCACCCAAGCTTGCATTGGTTAAGGAAGGTTCAGGGTGAGTTGCCATACTTTAATATAATTCACTATTATTCTAGGTCACTTACTATTTATTTTTCCTGTTAAATATCTAATCTTTTATTGCTCAACTGAATGGGAAATCTGGAAAAGTTTTTAAATGTTTGATAACAGGAAAAACAAAAATTTTTGTGTTTCAACCAGGGCATATAAAAGTTCTAAGCCTAAAATAGTAAACTTATGATAATGAATTTAAGAAATTGTTTTAGTCTTTATTACTGCAGAAGAAAATTGATGGTCTGGGATTTAACCATTTTAAAAGGAGAGTTTTAAATTGTGGCAATTTCATATGGTATATTAAAGTAAACTTGCCCTACTGTGTCTGTGTTAATTACCAGTTTGCACATTTACAAAAGTTAATAATGAATTGATTTCTTTTAAATTAGATTAGGTTCAAATATTCTTTTCATTTGGCAAATATTAATCAGTTAATGGGTAATAAATAAAGGAGTTTCACATTGTCATCCTTGTAACATTCACAAATGGGAGTGATAGTAATGAAAAGAACTTTGTAATTTTCCAATTATTTAACTAGATAATATGGGAAAATGGGGAGATAATAAATTTTCATAAAGTGCATGGTACTTTAAAGGATTATTTCAGTATCAAAGTGAGGTTTGATTTGCAGCTGAATAAGTAATTAATATCAAATTAATAATCAAAACCTGGCATCCTAATTCATTTTATGTTATATGTAATAATTTGGTCCTTAACGAATGCTTGATCGTCAAAATTAATCATTTTGGTATTTAAATGAATGTTGTGTGATAAGAACAAAGGATTTATAGCCATATAAATTGTCGGAATACAAGAGAAAATGGAAAAAATGAACTGGACGGAAGAAGTTGCTTTGGACGACATTTTCTTTTTCGTAATACCTTTAATCCCATATGGGAACATTTTGCTGATTCCACATGTAAGGATTCAGAAATGTTCGGCACCGAAAGAATTTTCCAGCTTCCACGACAGCAGCAGATGCGCTGTTGGTTGCATCAGGGTGAAAATCGAATTTCCATTTATGAATGGAAGACAAACGATCTGGTCGTGCTGATGGCAACGATAGTAACTTTTCCCTTTATTAGATTGTAATCATGCATAATGATCTCATAATTTGCAGCGGACGATGTTTAGTTGCTTAATATGAAGTCGTCAAAGCAGATGTGATATTTTCTTTTTTTTTTTTTTAAACGCTCTACATTTTGGGAGCAAGATCGATCGAAATGCTTTACAAGCAGACCTCTGTAAGGTAAATAAATTTTCGTTGTAATCGCCGGTTTCATGATAGAAAATGCATTATTCCCGTGCAGTTTTCCGCTGTACGTGAAACATGAAAACCTTTCGTTATTTCAGTTCGAAAGTTGGTACAGGCTATTTTGACCACTAGCCAGTGCCGAAATTTGTAAAAACTCAAAATGGTCTATTCGATGAATTATTTGATGAGAATGTATTTTAAACATCGCCCAACATCATGAATATGGCATTTTCGTATACGTAAAAAAGTATTCTTTAATTTATGTTTCATGTTATTTTAAATCGTTTTTTTTAAATTTATTTCTTTTAAAGTTTGTAGAGTGAATTTTCATAATGTGCCCTTAAATGTTGTTTCATTCATATGAATATTAAAAATGTTGTCTTCATTATTCTCGAGTCATTTCATTTTCTTGTTTTATTTTTTTTCATCATTCTTTTTTTATTTTTGAACTAAAATTGTTTCTAATCGTCTATCCCTTATGACAAGCCTTCTCCTCGTTCTATTTTCTTTTGTGCCAAAGACTTTTCAAGACTTTTCCCAAACTGCGGTCTTTCAGTCTCATTTTTCTCAATTCATTTTCGATTTACCTTCTCTTGAATTAATCATTTTCGGACCTGAAATTGATTCACTTGTTTCATTTCTAACTTCCTTGCACTTACTATCTTTTCTTTATTTTTGGCCTCGATTCGATTAATTTTGTATTCTTTAATTTTTCATTCATGTAACCTTTATGTTTGTACCCGTGGCAGGCCTAGTAGTTCATTGTTTCCTTTTCGCTTTCTTCTATCAAATTGTTCTTTACACTCAGTCTGAAATTCAGGTTTTCTGTGAATCTCCGATTATTTTTTGTCCTCTTGTGCGTTGCTTTAGGATTTCCATCACGTCTTCGTTTTTCATTCTAGGGAATGATGCAGTTTAAAAAATTTGAACTAAACACAAATTTTTTATTAGGGTTTGCACAATTGATATTAAATTTTCGATCAGAAAAAAATGAAACTCATTCCATAAGCGGGTTTTTACGCATTTGAACTGTATTACAGTGCTGAGGACGACGGATTAAAGGGTTTTAACTAAATAATTAGTTAATTTGAATCTTCAATTTTGTCATGTTCTCTTTCATGTTATGAAATTATAGTCCTTGTAATTTGAAGTTCGGAAAATTTTCAAGGATTTATTCATTTTTTAAAAATTTAAGTGAAATATGAAAGTATGGTAAATCTGCCTTTGAACAGTATTCGTTTCATCGCCTGAATTCACTTACAATGGAAAGAAACTGATGTCTGTGTACGCGGACAGATTACTATAATACAAATAAAATATATCACCGTGTTGCTTTTGACATCGAAAAAGCAGCGAAACAAATATGCTGCGGGGGAGGACACCGGAATGTGAAAATGACAGAGATAGAGTCGGTAAAGTTGTCATTCAAGGAAAGGGCGCAACGTGAAAAGGTAGAAGTATAGTCCAAAGAATTGAATCGAAGAAATATAAAATATTTGAAATTTCGATGATTAAATTGAAATATGAATTTGAATATATAAAATATTTGGAAACATTAGAATCCGTTGTTAACGTTATATGTCGGGTTCAGGTTTCGATGTATTATTTTACATATTTAGGGACATCATTTTGCCCATCGCAATTAATTTCATTTACCGGACGACCATGAAATTTATGATAATGATTATATAAACTGCCAGAAACCCATTAAGAAAATTGGCAATTATGTAATATGAAGATGGAAAAAAAAATGGAAAACAAAATTACATGTGTAAATTGTGCTGTACGTAAAAAGCAATGAATTAATAATAAATTACTTACAGTATCAATGACTGCATTCTGATATTGATATTGTTGATTGGCCGATTTCGAGATGGGGAATCTTTTGGACTTTATGATACTTGATATTAACTTCTCTTTAATCCGGAAAATACCCCTTTTTTGAATCTACAACGTGGTAAATCTAAACGTTATCTACCTTGTAATAATAAAAGTCTATAAATAAAAATTTAATGTTTCTTCTTGATTGCAGCTGGCCAGGACTTCCACCCGGAAATCGACAGGCGAGTTTGACGGAACCAGTCCTTCTTCCTTCACCGGCTTCCCCCAGCGCTGTGATAGTTAGTCCGGAGACCCTCAGTCATCATTCCTCGCCGATTAAGAAGCAAGTGGAAACGGTCCGCACCCGGATTGAGTCCTGCAAACAAGATGCGATCTCCGTTAATTCGGGGTAAAGACCTTCCCTTAATGCCTGATCCGTTTTATTCTACATTATTTTCCATTAACGGAATTGTTGATTTTATTTAGTGTCGGCGCCACACAAACTGCCTTAACACCTTATATGTATCACTCTAGCCATCAAATGTACCAAGCTAACTTTCTTAAAAGGCCTTCAAGGTTGGAACAACTTCAGGTTGATTGGAAGAGAATGGGGTCGTAAGTAGCGAGATTGGGATATCCTGCTTTGTTTAACGTTCATCATTTACATCGCCTGGTGAAGATGATTGTATGGTTCTCATTGCATAGGCAATTCTGTTCTTCATGGGAAAGAACAGAAGAAATTTGCTTTTAAATTATTACGGCATTCGTTTTTTCGCTTGTCACTAGTTCGTGCTCTTCTTGGTTTACTTTTACGGTTTCTTTTGGCTGATAATAACAGGCATAACATTTAAAGCAGTACCAAGGGAATTTGCAAATTCTTTTTTCTTATTTTGTCATCTAATTTTTTTGCTTTAATTGGTTTGTGCTTAACTTTTCTCGTATCGTAAAGCTTCAGTCACATATTCTACGTTCTTCTCGGGTAACATTTGCCGAATGTATAATTTGTTTTAAAATTCACTTGAATTGCCAATAAAGAAAATTACTTATTTTCTTTTTTTTCCAGGGATGCTTTAGCTTCAACTCTGTCAGCGCTCTACGGAAAACTTTTGGTAGTTATGGGTATCGCTTTTCCAATGGCGGAGGTCATATCGACCTACATTCCACCGTCTTTTTATGAAGGATTTTACTTGTATCTGTATTTTGGGAGCATGTTGTTTCTCTTGTATATGTACGCTATGCTTCTGCACGACAGATCTTCCAGATCGAGTAACAGCTCCATAAGTGAGTGAAGAGAATGTTGGCTGCATTCAAATTTTATTGTTTTTCTCCTGAGGTTAAAGTGTGCCCCAATTTACAGGGAGACAAAAAGAATCGCCAAGCAATTCTGCTTCGGAGTGCAGTGAAACCACTTGGAATCCCACAGACACTGATTTGAATACAAATACGGAAAGTAATTATAAACCCAAAAGAAATCAAGGTCTAAATGAAGTTAACAACCAATATCATTATGGGAGTTTTTATCTTAGGATGGGTGCTGTTGGTTTGTAGTCTTTATGTAAAAAAACGAACATGTTACTTTAGCTGATAGACCGTTTAGAACTACTTTATGAAGTAATCAATTTTTTAATATACGCTTTATTGAATTGAAATTTAGAATAAGTAAGGATTTTATTTGTTTAAAAAAGAAAATAAAAAGGTCCAGAAGACTGTAGTTTATGTTTGAAAAATTTAGTATTTTTTTTTTATTTTTAGCATGAAATAAAATTTAAAATAAAAATTTTGCAGCTTTTGGTATCGGAAGCATGATTTATTCAGGATTAGAATTTGGGCAATACTTCGAACTGGAAAGAGACACTAAATGTCACAATGTGCTGTTAGCTTTGACCCCCGCTACTAGAATGGCTTTCACATTTATTCAGATGTATTTTATTTTCCTCAATACCGAGGTAAGTTCTTAGTCTTACCGTATATATAATTAAACGTGACCTGAAGAATGGAATAGAAAAAAAGAGGTGTCTTTATTTCTTTTCCAGCAAATGAAGATATATAAGCACAAAGTGCTGGCGAGATTTGGATTGATGCATATGATTGGAACGAACCTTTCAGTTTGGTTGAACGTTTTGATACAAGAAACAAAACATGAAATTTTAACCTTTTACGATCCGGAGAATGGAACTCTAATGCTTCAACACAGACATACTAACATAGGTATTCGCATTACATATGAAAATATCTAATCCAGCTTATGTTTTGGAAACATTTTCACTTTGGTCACCTTTAATGATAAATTATTTAGTTTAGTTTTTTTCACTTTAATCTTACCGTTTGTTTCAGCATTTCTATCTTCGAGTTCAACCCAAATTCAAAGTGAGAATTCTTCAACCGCACATTACAGAGTTGCCAGAGGGCTGAAGGGGCCGCATCACATCTACGAATGTCGAAGAACCAACATAATAGGTTCTTTGGTTCAAGATGCAAGTGGTTTTCTTTTTCCTTGCACCATAGAATATTCTCTGATCTGCGCAGCTATATTGTATGTGATGTGGAAGAATATTTCGAAGGTTATTCCTCGCTCTAGCCCCAGCACGGATTTAAAAAAGCTGGGGCTTCAGGAAACTCATTACAAACGTTCTCCGCATCATTATAGCGTAGACTGTGCCGGTGCTCATAAAGGACTTTTCGTCGGAATTCTCATCCTTGTTCTCACAATTATTTCTTTAATTTTGTTTTTCGTATTAATATCGAAACAAGAATTCGTTAGCTTAGCCGTTATGGAAGTTAATATTTGCGAACTGACTTTGTATGGATTGTCAACGCTGGCCACTCTTATAGGAATGCTTCAGGTATGAAAGTCTTTGCGTTTGTTTCAGTTTAATTAAAATTTTTTTTTTTAGTTTTTGCAAATCTTTGTAAAAAATGCCATGAAAATTAATGTACACATTTTGACGTTGAAGGTTCTAAATATAAAAAAAAATTTTGAATTGTAAGTCACCTAATTGATTTATAGTAAACAGGATCGATGATAAAATTAGATTTTATCAGCGGATTAGCTCTCTTTAAAAATAACAATCAGCCCTTCGATTAAATTACATTTCATTGGATTTCAGGTTCGTCAGTTAAAATTCGAAGTGGGAAGAAATCTGGAACTAGATAACATCCTTCTAATCGGAGCACAAACCGGAATGTTCATTTACTCTACATTTACAATTATCGGAGGTCACTTTACCATAGAAAAAAATACAGTACTAGTCCTGATTACGGCTTTGGCCAGCCTTCTTCAAACGACATGTCAAACAATGTTCGTGCTGGATGCTTCGCGGAGGAGCTGCGTCACTCCTGAGCAAATCCGGCGGAAGCCAGGAAGAGAAATCGTCACATTTCTTCTGGTGACCAATCTGGCTATGTGGTCGATAAATACCCTGGAAAAGAGCAGAGCGGAATCGCATCCCATACAGCTTCACTTTTACGGTCTTTGGGCTTGGACAATTATAACACACGTATCCATGCCCCTGGCCATTTTTTATCGGTTTCATTCCACGGTATGTCTTTGCGAAATTTGGAAAAAGGCTTATAAAATCAAACCCACATACATGTAGCTTTAAATGTTCTGCTGATACCATATTTAATATTAACGATCGCTTTAGATGGACTGTCATTATGTTTTTTAACCGTCAGAGAAGAGTAATACGCTCTAATTTAATGTGCTTGTAGCGTTGTTTTAGTCCCGACATAAAATGCGGAATGTTTTGTTAATTTAGAAATTAAAACCTTAATAATAAATATGGTATTGATAACATCAAACCAAAGAACATATTTATTTATTTTAAAATAGTAAAAAAAATTTTTAATATAAATTATATTTATAAGGAAATTATGTTATAGGCATTTATTGTTATTTCTTTAACGATCGATATGAACCAAATAAATGAAACGTTGGCGTACATTATTAGCCATTTTAAAAAGCGTTTCATTGAAAAAATAAAAATCATTTTATAGGCTTATATTTATTGCATATTCTATGACTATAACTAAGTAGATTCTGCATAAATCAGTATTATTTATATATATATATATACATAATAGGAATATCTCCCTCCTTTTTTTTTATAAATTCACGTATTTTTTATTCCACTTCAGACTAGTAAATATATATATTATTTTTAAAAACTTATCATTAAATTGGGATCAAACTGGAACAAAAGTAAAATTTTTTGAAATTTCATAGAAATAATATGCAAGATTTGTATTTATTTCACTGGATTTATTTTTCAATTAAGTTATTTAATTTATAAAAGTAGAAATTGTGTGCCGAAATTGAATACGTCTTATATATTTATATTTTACAAAAACGAGTTAGATTCGATAGAGCTTGAAAAGCTTATTTTTATAATGTTTTCAAAGTTTCCCTTGAACAGGAAAAAAATAAACAAAAATATAAATCTTATAATTTGAAAAAATAGAGGGCTGGCAACTAAAATAACAAATTGGGGAAAATTAAAATTTAATATCGCTGTAGCGACGGTTCCAGGTTCGAGATGCTATGCGTTAGCTCACGGGCGGATCTTTTCGTGTTAATCTGTTTTGTTGCTTCATCAAAATCAGTCATAGTTTATCAGTACTCAGTGCTCGCCAATTAGTATGGGCGAGAGGTTGAAAATTTTTATTTTTAAAATTCAGTTCTTTTGCATATTAAGCATAATCATAAATACGAGTTAAGATGTGTATTGTATACTTAAGAATCAAAATCCCTAACTTATTTGTCATATCAAAATTAGTCATTTTTTTTTCTTTGCTCACGGAAAATGAAGTCAATCCAAAAGACTAACTACTTTTGTGAATATGTTTATATATACGCACAATATTTATATATATGCTCAGAGGGCAGTTAGTCTATTATAAGGTTGTGCCATTTTTTTTATTTTTATCATAATTTTTTTCGTTAAATGTATATACGAATATTTAATAATTGTAATCGATAACTAAAAATACATTAATTGTGAAGTCAAAATAACTGGGAAAACACTAAAAATTGATCTTCAATTAAAAAAACAGCATTTGTTTCAAGTGTATAATATGTTTAAAAAATCTTATGAATTGTGACATTTTAATTTATATGGTACCATTATCTGATATATTCTTAATTTTAATTGACTAGATTGTATAATACCATATCTGTTGTTTTTATTTCAGTCTTTTCGGATGTTTAAAGCTGTAACTAAATTAAAATTCTTCCAATTATATGTTTAAAACTTCAAAATATATATATATATATATATAGGTGTGTTCATATATATATATATTTGAATATAAAATATCATAATATATATAAAATATATACATCAAAATTCAAAATATATATATATTTGTATGTGTTCAAGCTTAGAGAAAAATTAAACTTTAATCTTTCGCTTTGCGAATATCGCAATTTTTTTCTTTCGCATCAGCTAAAATGTCACGATTCGTAATGCACTTATTTTCTTTTTTTTGTTTGTTCAAACATCGTATTAAAAAAAAGGGGGCCTATACAAAAAAAATTGTGCAGCAATTAATTGTGCAGCATTAAAGTTTGCCTACGATTATGATTTCTCTCGTGAAGTGTAGCTCAGAATCGATTTTAAAACTCCAAATTAGGGGGTGAAATGTGTTCAACTGGGCCGAAATTCTTATTTCGCTATCACCCCTGTCAATCAGAAGTAAATAAATCGCATAATCTTATTCGTAATGTAAGAATTTTTTTTTAAATAGTTGATTCAGTATTTTAATAAACACTAATGTAAATAAAATTTATCTCGTATGAAATAGATGTAAATATTTTCTACAGAAATCTTTGTTTTAGTTTTTTTTGTTATAATTGTAATGTTTAAGGTTTCATTCGCGACTGAGAATTATCATAAAATTGGGAACAAATGTTAGTCATAGGTGATTAAAAACATTAATGCAGTAATACTTTTCTTTAACATATTTCATTTGTCGGTTGGAGGAAATTGAAAACAATAAAAAGTGTTCGTAATTTAATATAAAACGTACAAAAAAATGACAATAATAGTTATCATTCATTTAATATATATAAAATTGTGGTAAATTAATAGATAAACGATTGTGACTGATAGTGAAATATTATCACAATGATATTTTGATTTTTTTTACATAGTCTTAGAGTATTTTCTAATTTAAGGCTGGAAAGTCGTACTTTGTGCATAGCACATTGATATGTATTTTTGAAACTAAAAAATTTCCTCTGAATGCGCGCCACACTTTTAAACATATATAAATTTTTCTGAATTCGATTTTTTAGATTTTGTATGGTGAATAGTTTTTGTAAAATTTTCGAAAACATCATTTTTAGTATTATTAAAAAAGAACGTTAAGAATGTACAAGAACAGTTCAGACTAAGCAAGTGCTTTTTCAGCGATTTAGTTACATAATGTATATATATTTATCTTTGACACTTAAGGGAAGGTATTACTGTCCGTCACAATAACCAATTAATAAAAAAATCTATCAGATAATTATTCAAGCTCATATTATCATTAAAAGACTGCAATATGTTTTCACTAATTGTGTAAGTAATAACATAGTTCGATATTTAATTAATTTTAAATCTTATATAAAATACGTAATACGCAGTTTTAAGGATTGGTTAAAAATTTAAATTCAGTGCTCCACAGTATGTGGTTTCATAACAACCTGCGATATTATATCTATTTGTAAACATATTCTTTAATACTGCTTTGGACTAAAAAATTAACGCTGTCAAGTTTAAAAAATAAAGCAGGAAATGAATTTCATTTATTTTATGTTTTTTATGTGTAATTGTTTAATAAGATTTTAAAGATGTTATAAAAATCAGGTTTCGCTTTGTTTTAACTCTTAGAATAATAAAGGGTATTTCGCATTATATAGATCCTTGCTGACTTCCTGATTTTAAGAAAAAAAGTTTTTTTGAAATATTAAAAAATTTTTTGTATTGTTTATGAAAAAAACTTTTAGACGTGAATATTAATGTTTCTTTTTTCTATTTTCACGTATCATTTATAAATTAAGTCCTGCTACATTTTAACGAGATTATCAGTGATTGCCAAGAGAATGTTATTTAAAATAGCTCAATTTCAATCTTTTGATATTAACTATATTTATATTTATATTGTATAATAAATGTGATGTAATCATTTTTTATAATGCTTCGAAAACATGTATTAAGAACTTTTTTGTTATTTCTATTTTGTTGGCAAACTTTCTTTCGGCGTTAGAATATTATAATATACTTGCTTTCATAATAAAAATCTTATCGAAATTATTGTGATTTAGAATTCTTTGGAATATTTTACCTGCATAAAAACTGAAATGAGGATTTAAGAAAAAATTTTCAGAATTATTTCATCTTATGGCCCGACCATGAAATTAAAATATCGCAAAAGTGGCAACGCTAAAGTAAAATTACATATCCAAAACATGGTGAGATTTTGAATTATGAGCGAAAATTAAATACGATAATGATCATTTAAATCTTATATATATATCAGAAAATAAATTAATAAACATAAACTTAAGAAAAAATGATTCAATTAAAAAATGTTTTTGAAACATAAGATCGTGGCGAAATTATGTTCAAATGAATAGGTCTGGTAATCTAAAATTACCAGCAGATGCAGACTAATAGCATCATTCAGGACCAAACCTTCGCGATTGTCCGATGATCCGACACAGTGCGAAGGTAGCGTCCGATTTTAAGCGTGCGCCATTAATTCGCATCATATACATCAAACAACGCAAATTTCCATGATCGTAATAAGTTGTGCAATTAACCAAATTAAATATTAAGAACATGAGACAAATCCCCGAATATCTGCACAGATTTTATTTGAAATTCTTAATAATGCTTGGTTCAAATATTGTCAATTAGGCCGAACTTAGTTTGTGTCCCCATTTAATCAGGTTGAGTAAATTAGGAACCATTTTTGATGCAAATCAATTTTATGACTGGATAGACGTAAAACAAAGTCTAGCATTTCATACTGCGCCTATTTTCATGTACATAGGGGCAAATCAATCTCTTAATATTTCATTCTTAGTTTCACATTGGTTGACAGCTGGGGATAATTTGTTCCTATGGCAACTCCCACCAATTTTCTTAAGGGGTTGCTTTTTAATCGGGGAGGATTTTGAGTGAAAACTCCTAATTTTCGGCTAAAACAAATTTTTTACATATTGAAACACATTCATACGCGATGGACAAGGTAAATTATTTGTTACGATGAAATATAAGTGTTTTATAATAAAAAAAAATTGAATTTTTTTCCTCCCAAAATAGCTGAATGAGGCATTCTATTTTTGCTATACGCTCATAACAGCTCGTATGCTTTTCCCTGACGAAAATAATCAAATTTCTGTTGAATTTATTATTTGGAAAATGTTGAGATAATTACCAAATATTAGTGGCAATAATTGGAAAAGCTCGGGTAATGTGCCTGAAAACCTAATTCACGGAGTTTCAAAAGCAATTACAAGCTGATCCCCATTTACATACTTAGAAAGTCTTCGTAGTCTAATATCGTAAGGCAAATTTTCTCAATTTTACTGAATAAGTTTTGAAATTTAAAACTTGAAATAAAACGAATTGAGGGATTTCAATCGTATATTTTATTGGATGACGCTTTTCAATCATTCGAGCTGGAGAATAATTTGAACGTTTCTCTACAAGTGCAGTTAACTTCATCAACAATTCGACTGGCCTTTAAAGATTTCAATGAAAGATGCGGATGATTAAGATGCTGAAACCAATGAACGAAAATCAGTCGGAATAAAATCGATATTCTTGATCTGCCCGGAGAAAGGGTTGGTCTCCTTATGGAAGACGATAGTCTAAACACAAGCTGATGGACTCGCCATAATAATAACCACAATTACTGATTAGCATTTAGATATTGATGAATGTAGCGAAGAAAATACCTAACAAAAAGCAAAACGAATCTTTCAAGTGAATTTCTGATTTTATTTGTATTCTTTATTTCCATATTCAGTTCATGTATAATATTTTGAATGTTAAAGAATAAAGTTCAAAACTTAAATAATCTAAATATTATTCACTTTTAATGAATATATATTTTGATAAATCCTTATTTTTCTGATAAAATTTCTTTTGTTATGACGAATTCCCTTCATAGTGGGTGAATCATAGCACTGATATTTCTGTAACTAATAAATAAGGGATATTATCAATTTTATTTTATCAAATTCAAAATTTTTCCCTCTTTGTTTGCAAACTCATCATGTTTTAAAACTAAAGTTGAGATCGGTAGATATATTAAAAAGAATATTAATATTTAATTTAATGAACGAGAGTATAGATTAATTATTCTGTAATAACTTATTAAAATGACTATTGTATCGTAATGTATATTATTGAACTTTGGATATTGAAACAAAATGAAATTTGGGAAATTATCATTTTGAATATTTTTAAAAAATTGTTTTCTGACCCATTTGAATTTCCCTCCCTTTCCTTAATCAAAATGTTACAAGTAGACTCTTGTTGCTATTTGTTTATTTCACTTATTGAATTATTATTTCTTGTTTTAGTTTTGCTGAAAATAGAAAGCCGTTGAAAACTTGTTATTTGAAATTAGCTTGGCACTGAGGCCATTATTTTAAACTTCATTTAATTAGCCAATTGCTTTTTTCCATATTTACACATTTTCAGCAATAAATTACTTCAGTTTTGATGCCATCGATATATGAATGAAAAAAATTGAGGTTGCTCGTATGGAAAATAATCGATTTCAACTTCGGCTTTGTTCCAAATTGCAAAGACAATTTGTCAGTGAAAAGAATGTATTTCCCAAATTTCTGATTCAAAAATAATCGTAATAAGTTTTCTAAATATAGATGGTGGAGTTCGTGCAGAGTTTTGCCTCGGTTATTTTATTTTGTCCCGAAGCGCCTGAAGGGTGTTTATTTCATCTGGAAAGAGCTATAAATAAACTTGATGGATGCATGTCTACCTAACCTAAATATATTTTATACTTTTTGAAATTTATCTTCTATCAGTGGATAATAAAATGTTCATCGAGTCACTTTAAATGTAAAAAGGCAAGCCTTTTAATTCATTTTGATGGGAAAAAAATGTGACAAACTGAAATATCAAGTTTCCGTTGAAGAAAAAAACAAAACTAAAAAAGTCTGCTTCATTATTGCCACTTCTTTTATTTCAGCTTGCTATTAAATTCGGTTAAATAAAGTAAAAATGGCATTATTTTCGTTTATTTTCATCTTACCTCAAATATCTTACGCTTTCGTTAAGTTAGTTTCGCAGTGTAACTGAAGCATTCGTATTTGCTTTTTTATAATTTTCACGCCTCAACTGTGAAGTGATTTTTTCCCCCGCGGATACCTCCCTCAGATATGTTGGAATATAATAACGGGACACCGCCTCCTTTAAATCCTTGAAGTGGATATTTCACATTACGTTAAACAACAGCACGGCATCCACGGTAGCAAAAATTAACGTCGAAGCTATCTAAGCTCGGATTTTTATGATTCATTTGACAGGAACTTCATTTGCATCGCCCTTTTTTTTATCTTTGTTAATATAAAACTAGTTTTTTTTTGTTATATAAAGGTTGCTCTTTTTGCGTGGGATTCGTTTTCCAACATCGATTAATTTTTGTCGATCCATTGTTTTGTTCAACTCCATTCCCGGAGCCAACATCTACGCTTGCTATTCATTTTTCGTTTAGATAAATTTCTTGTTTTTTCCACTTGATATTCGACAGCTGGATGTTTAAATCTTAACATAAATATTATTTTTTTTTTCTATTATTAAACACATTAATTGCCTGCACGCAGTTTTAAACTCCTCTGGACTAACGGTTTATTTTTCATTTTCTTTTTCCACGTTAAAAAAGCTTTCCGTTGAACCTTTTTTTTTATTTAAGTATTTAAGACCCAATTTCATTTATTTCAATTTCTAAATATGTCTGGATTAATTTTGATAATGAATTTAATTTTTCTTTATTTTTATTGCACACAATATGGTTAAATGACTAATATCATGGAGATATTGTTGAGTTTTTTAATCTAAGAAACCTAAAATTATAGCGATAACTTAAACTTTTCCTGAATCAAAGAATTAAAATTATTTGTTAAGCATAAAGTAAATTTAAAAATAATTTTTTAAATCAAATTTAATAACTGGATATTATATATGTAATAAAAATAAAATTAAATACTAGCCAATAGAAATCGGTTCCGCTACGGCTACGCTGGTTGTGCTTTATTCACCATTCAAAATGGAACATTAGAGGTTCAGTTGAGACAGTGTTTTTACTTGTGATGCATGTTCTGTGAGAGTCAAACTGAAATTTCATTTGTATCACATAACTGACAGGAGTCAGTGGTTTTATTTTTATTGTTTATCAGATTTCAGTTTACGGTACCTTTTAAACGTGTCACATTAAATTTAATTTAATATTCATAAAATTAATTTGTTAACATTTACAGCAAGTTTTTATTTTATAAACACAGTTTAGATATACATCATAATAAAAATTAATAATAATAATAATAATAATAAAACTTGTCTTTTTCAATATTTAGTTTTTTCACAAAAACATAAAAAATTTAACCGTTTTTGACTGTTTCTCTCTATTCAATTGGAACTGAAATCAATTTTATTCTGTGCAGTGTGTGATTTTGTATAATCTAAAAAAATTTTTGGGTTAAAATAAATGGACTTGAATGCCTTGATTTTTTTGTGGATTCTGAATGAAACATGGCAATCAAAAGGTAAAGTTATGTTTAATAGATCTTTTGATGTTATAATTCGACGTTTGCATCAACCATAGAACATCAAATTGTCAGTTAATGAAATTCCAACAGAAGGAATATCTATTTTTATTTTATGTGAATTTTGAAGCTTAAAAATTCAACTTATGCTAAGTGTTAAATGAAGGTTAATTTTACTGAAGAGGTTGTCAGTAAAATATATGCAAAGTTAGCTTTAATAATAAATACTTAAAAAACTATTTTTTTATCACACTTGCAACTTTTTATATTTTAATGAATAATAGCAGCTTCTTCATTTTACAACCTAATTTTATTTTTTAAAAATTGCATGACTTTCATGAAATAGTTTCATTTCTTAATTTACTTTAAAAGTCATTATATTTTTTTTCTCTTTTGTTTCAAAATTTACTTAATTAATTTCTTTTTTGTTACTTAAGTTTAATAAGAAAAACTAGCCTTTTTATCAATTAACAATTTATGAATTAGTTAGGTTTATTTTGATAACATGAACATATATTATCTGGTCTAAAATGCATGGATTCCAAATACATCTATAACTAATGCAAAAGCATATAAAAACATTTGACAACATAATAAAAAGAAGTAAATAATTACAATTTATTTAAGATTATATTTAAATATTTGTCAAGTCATTGTATTCATGTTTTATTATAAGTTTTTTTATTCATGTTTATTATTTTAAACTTTCAATAGTGAAATGAATTTCAATAGTGAAATATAGAATATAGAAACTTGTGGTTTATATTTATATAAACCACAAATATATATAATATATTTGCAAATCATGTATGAGTCATTAAATTATTGTTAACTTTATATAAAGTCAAAAATTTTTAAATTTTAATAAATCTGGAGATAAATAGAAATCTTTTAATTGTTATAATGATACAGAGAATTTCCTTAAGTAATGATACAAAATAATTATTTAACGTTATTTTAAGATCAATTATATAATTGATATAATTTTTCAGACTCCTTTCGGCTAATTTCACATTAAAGTATTTTATAGGCTGTGATTTTATTTTATTTATAACCATGATGTTAAAATTTATTTTTTCTGCCCTCAAAATCAAAAGATCACAAAAATTTAATTTAATGTTTCGTGAAGTTATAATTTTTGAAAATTAAACTGTCTCATTGTCCTCCGGGATAATACTGATACTAATCATTTAGCTAATGGATTGCTCTTCAAATCATTTCAGCAGTGTTAAGCCCAAATTTCAATCCTATTTAAATGTGAGGCGATTGTATATAGGTTTATTTTTATGTTTGCTTGTGCTTGCTTTTTACTGGCAATGCTTTGAATCAATAGCTGCGTTCATTCTTCTCTATGTTCCTCGTACATTCCATTAGAAGAATTCAAATGCTTTATTTTGGGGTTGTATGAGTTTAATTTCACGACAGAAATGCATTCAAGAAATGAATTTTAACGAGAATCAAATTTTTTTCCTTTTCACGACATAGCAACGCGTGCTTCAAACATCGGAACATTAAAATAAAAAGTTGGCATTGAGAAAATAATTTTATTTTTATATGGAATTCATAATTAGTGTGATAATCAAATGCAGTTTGCTGAAATTGTTGGCCGACCTAATTTTGTGAGCGAAAAACTTGTATCCTTTTGCAAAAAAAGGAAAATAAAGTGCATTAGAGCAATAAAATTTCTTTCAATAAACAGCGAAAGAAACTTTCCATGGATTTGGGAGACTTATACGTTTTCACAGAATCTTTGTTCAAAGAACTTTGTTTAAAATTTTTCTGCCAATGAAAACATTATTTTAATGGTTTAATTACAAAATTTTTTCGAGGATGCCGTCACCCTCCCCAGACTTCAGGATTTATCTTTGTTTCACAACAGAGAAAATAACACATGTTAAACACACTCAAATTGGCAAATCTGAAAAATATTATAAATTCATCACGTTTTGATTTAATTTTATATTTTCTATTTCAATAAATGTAACACCATTCAAATTTATATTTGTAACGACAATACAATTAATGATGCATTAAAAATTAATAAGATTAGATCAATATTAATAAATGTATGAAAAATCACCATATGAATAAGAAATCTCATACGTGGCTTATTTTCAGTTTATTCATTTAACAAGAGTAGCTTTAAAATCATATCATTTTATGCAATAATCTTTGGATTATATAAAATATATGCTCAGTATTAATAACCATTTATAACAAATTTGATAAAATTATAGTAGAGAAATAAAATTTAAAAAAGCCATTATAATATATAGTAATAATATTTCAAAGAATCCTAGAATGGAATTAATATCTTTTGTTTTGTAAAAATTTATATTGCATCTTTTCCATTAAATGATTGATAATATAAATATCTAAGCTCCTAGTGAAAAGAAAAATATACCCAAAATAAACATTCAGTTATTTATATTATAAATGCTGAATATCGATTTTTCTGCATATTAGAATAATGGTAGGGAGAAATTTGATTATAAGAAATAAGATATTAAGAATAAGATTCCTATAAATTAAGAAATTTTTAGGCGAATCTATGTATTTGTATACACCTGTGCTTATTTTCCAAACTATTACATGCACTTTATAATTTATTCATTTTTTTCTTGAACATTTATACCTTAATATCATTCAAAACTCAATAGAGACAATTAATTTTGGAATATCGGTATTTTCCGTTACAAGTTGGTTTTTTACGGTCTGCTGCATGTAATGTTATGGGCATGGGTTGATTACAATGAATGGAGGAAATTTTGATTAAATTTATTTAATTGGTATCAAAATATCATGCCACAGCAATTACACATCGCTGAGCGTATATTAATAATTGAAGATAAGTTTGATAATAAAGGGTGAAATATATCGGGGTTCCGTAGAAGAAAATAAGGGTATATCGTCGATGAAATCCCAAGAATACTCGGCTATATATCGACTGATTAATAGTTTTTTGCCGCAAATTTACAATAGTAAAATCATTAGTAGGAATCAAATAGTAATCGCTGCATTTTCTGATAGTAAAAATGTAATGTATAATAATGAATTCATTAATGTTTGTTTCTTGTTCAATGTTTTCCTCCTAATGAAAAGAAGCATGAGTCCATGAGATTTGACAAGGTACATAGTTGTAAATTACAGTCGAAAAGTAATGAATGAGATTCCATTTTGGTATCTTCTAAATGAGATGTTTTAGTATAAACTGCAAAAGGTTATATGAATAATTACCTAATCAGTAAGATTCGAGAGTCTCAGTAACCTAAGTACTTTGCGTTTCTCCTCATGTGACAGCAATTTTGTATATGAAGGCTTGATTTGTGAATAAAAGTTCGGTATTGAATTCCCTTTATGTGTAACAACGTCATTAACAACTAATGTTGTTATGTGAGGATGATATAGATTCCTTGAAAAGTGAACCATTTCAAACAATTTTGAAATGATGCGAATTTCGCCTTTATCTTTACCTTCAACCTCCTCCATTATGTTCCATAATACTGGATAACTGCGAGAAATCTATTGTATGTGTTTGGTTTTATGTTTAGGTTTTGCCAGATGTAAAATTTTGGATCCCTTAAATCTTATTTTTCTATCCTTATCCATAGAGTCATGCATTCTATCTCCCTTTTTGAACTTTTTGATTACGTTTGAATAGATGAATGGATATGAAATGAATTCTTCAATATAAAAAGATATATTGTCTGAATAAAACCCTCCTATTTCAATACCGGATCTACCATTAGACGACTAAACAAATCCTTACGAATTGTCATGATTTAAAAAGAAAGTAATGTTTTTAGATTTGTGGGCTATGGGAAAATGAAGACAGATTTTAAAATGCAGACCCAACAATCATTTATCTTTTTTTAGGTATAAAAAGGAAATTTTCGTGATTCCTATTATTTCAGATCCATAAACAGCTAGAAGCTGTGGTCATATCTGAATGGTTGTGTTTAAAATATATAGAAATATTCATTTTCTGATGCAATTTATACATTCATATCCCTCAGCCTTTATTTAGAATATCCATTGCACAAAACTTCCAGGTTTGAAATCACCTGCTATGTATTTCACTATATAATAATGGCGTTTTCATATGCAATTTCTTTTTTTAATTATTAAAGGTTCAATGCAAAGATTTTGCATCTGATTTTATATTAATGGGAAAAGGCTTTTGATAATTAGTTGCCTTATAATCGATTTTTTTTTCTACCAAAAAAACATTTTTCATTTTGAATTTTTTTATTTCATTGCGTTACCTGATGCATTTATATTATGAGATAACATAAAGCACATTAATGTCAAATATAAAATCTTCAAATATAGTGAGAAATATTCAACACTTGTTATGACATTAGTTTAGTGTTAAATAAATGGCGAGAAGTTTAAAATTTAATTTTAAATGTTTGAAGAAAAATAGGAGGCTTTTTATATCATAAAACAATCATATAAGAATTTAACTTCAATTTTTACTAAACATTGGATCAATTTGATTCATTTTTACAATGTTATTGCACATTATTAAAAAAGCCAATAAATGAACATAAATTTCAATTAAATTTATATTTAGCGTGTTGATGGACCAAATTTTCTTAAAGAATTGTTTTTCCTTGACTGAGAATCATTCATAAAGATTCATTTGTTTTAAATTTTCAAATGTTTGTTATCTAAACTGGTTCTTTTTATAGTATGAATCTTTTGCAAATACATTAATGTCTACCATGTTTTTGTATTGGAATAAATAAATTGAATGTCAAGTCAGAGTTCAATTGTTTATTGTTTTTAAAAAGTGCTTTTATTGAGTTGGTTGTATTAAAATCCATGCATAATGTTCAGTTACATAAAACTCAGTAATGCGAAATTATGTGAACAATATGAAAAAAAAGTAATAATAATGATCTGTCATAATATTTGACACTCTAAGTATTAAATTATTGTTAATTATTAAGTTTGGATGATATAAAAATTTGAAATTATGCACGAAATGAATAAAATCTCAAAACCTTTTTTACATTAATATTCCGAGTGTTTTAATCACAGATAAACATTGGATATTTCCCTAAAATATGGGTTACTTAGACGATTTTCTGATTTCATCGATCCAAGAAAATATTTTTTCATTGAAGAACGACTTCCAGATGGTTCTAATCATAAATATTTCTAAATTCTAATCATGGTTCTAATCATAAATATTTTTAAATACGGGGTAATGGGTTTTATTTAGATTTATGAATGTGAACTCCGTCTTTTGATAAAGAAAAATTTCAAATTTAATCTTATAAATTTGCGGACAAAAATCTAAATTTACTTTCTCTTAAAATGCCATTTTGGGCATAATGAAGACATCACATATACAGTTGAGTCGAAAACATCTTTACTTAATAAAAAGAGAAAAATAAGGTTTCAGGCAGAAAACCATAAAAAGATTCCGTCAATTAATACAAAGTGCTTTTTATTTTGATGTCGAATTTTGTCTTTTAAAAGAGGTTCAATATTTGATCGTAAATAATTTTTATTGTCAACTAAAACTTTTTTTCGTATTCACCACGAAAGAAGTTGTTTCTTCATAATTGTTGCATGGACATGTAACTGGCAGTGATAAAGATGAAGTTGAGAATGCAAAACTTTTTTTATGTACGTCGAAAATTATGCATTTTTTGCATATAATTTCTTAAAAAATAAACCCCACAATAAAAAGGAAACATTAGAAGAAACGTTAGCTTGGAAATTTGATGTTCACTGTATTAATATTAATTTAGAACATATATGTATTTTCTTACATAGAATGCAAATATATGCGCGTAGACCAATAATCGAAAATTAATACAATTCTGTGAATAAAAAGGATAATGAAATAAGGATCAAAATTTGCGACCTTATCACTTAAAGTAGCTAATAGCAGCGTATTAATGTAATAAGACATTTTTTTAAGAAAAAATGTCTTATACTAGTACATATTTATTTTGATAACGGTTTTTTACTTTTTTCTTAATATTTATGTATGAACTAGGTAATTTGATATTTAGCCTTTTTCTTAATTTTAGCGTCCGCTTCTCGCTTATATCATACTTTAATATACAGTCTGTACTTTTGCTGTATTCAGGGAGTAATTTTTGTATTTTTATAGACATGATCAGATAATATTCGCTTTTTACGAATACATCACAAGTTGTTTTTTCATATTTCTGAATTGAAGATCTATTATAAAATTCAAAATATTCTCAAGTTTATTCCGTTTCCCCTCCTCATTTTACATGTTAATGAAAAATTTTTCAACTTGTTAATAAAATATTTAGCGTTCTTTGACTTTGCATTGTAATTCCGCTTCTAAAAGAAGCAGAAAATGTCAGATTTTTTTTTCGAAATTTATTTTCATGTAAAACGTTCCGAATCAATTTATTTTGTATGTTTTAGCTTCGGTAACTGAATTAAAACGTTGCCGCGATCAGCACCATGAGAATATGTACACATTTTGTTGTGCATGGCTTGGGGGTTTTCATGATTTTAATGTCTATACCTCAGTTCATTATATCACGATTCGTATGGAATACTATTAGTCTTATTCGGCTCCACCTAACAGCTAACCAATTAACCGTTTGAAGGTTAAAGAGGAAGTTTGGCTGACTTAAAATGACGCCTTTTATGTGCGAGATACTTATCTGGCCTAAAAAAGCGAAAAGGATACGTGATGGGAGGTTAAAAGACCGTTGGAATGTAACCTGAATGTTTATAAACCCAACCATTCAAGAGGTAGAGGCCATCTCAATGGACAGCAGAAATCTTTCGAGATTGATCGGGGTCATGTTATAGGTGCCGTTAAATAAGAAGGCAACTGACCAAGTCATCGTCCGCTCCATTCTTCGGCAGCACTACTTCCTTTACTATTTATTTTATGCATATTCTGAAATCCTTTGTGCTATCAAATTTGATTTTACAATAATGCATTTCAGTTTTATAAACAAAGATATTAATAAGTCGTTAGTGGCAATGACTATGAATTATATCAATCCTTGTTTCATAATTGGAACGGGCGAAACCTCAAGAACTCGAATTTCACGGGACCTCGTCCTTAATATTTTTCGATGTTGAAGCTCCCAATAAATTGTTGATGCGTTATCCTCGATGTACGGAAGGGCAACTAAAAAACGGGCTTTGCAAAATGAATAATGAAAAACAGTTGCTGATTCTTCATGAGAATCCTGGGAGGTTGCTGCACGTAAAGGAGAACGTTGAAGAATCCGGTTGGCGGAGATTTTGAACATCGACAAGTACCATATGGTGAGGGATTGAAGGAATGAATTTTTTCAGAGAAATGTATCCAAGGGGTGGATTCCGTAGGTTAAAATCAGAGCGTTTTTTCAGTGTAAATATCCCTTTCTGTGTTGATGTACACGCTCCCATCATCTTGCAATTCTGTATCAATATTACTTAAAAGGGTCACGGATCGGAATTATCCGCAAATTAATTTCAAATACTACACATATTACCATTTATTTTATTCATCTCATGTTTTGGACGCGGGAGTTCTCGTTTTACCGAATGCCTTCAATGCTAAAAATTTGAGCCTATACCGGACGAAAAATGTCTTATGGAAGATTATCCGACGCATTGAGATTAATGTTCATGAGTCGCAATAGTGGAGGTAAAGTGATACAAACAAAAATGATCCTAGAAAGAGTTAATTCGGTTTGAATAAAATAAATTTCGCATTCTTGGCAATAATTGAAGGAGAGGCCGGGAAAAAGATGCTGTTTTATAAGGCAAGGAAGGAGGAAAGCTTGCATCTCAATGTATCTGCGGGAGATTATATTTATATGAAAAAAAAAGAAAAAACGAGAATCTGGAAAAGAAAATGTACAATATTCGCGCGCAGAGAAAAATTCAATACATTAACTTCACGAAAAGAACTTTAAAAAATCCACGGGATTTAATTGCTAAAAATTTAGACGAGGAACAGGAAGATGGCGAAGGAAGAATGTTCGTGAAACTCCGTCCGTTTTCGCTGATTTTCTGTCAGCTTCTGAACGTTGCAAAAGCGAAGCATTGGTATCCTTTTACTCGGTGTCGCATCAGCTTTGTCCGGGCATTTTTGAAAGCTTCATTCGATGTGACCGAGGGGTTAGAAAAACAGTTTCTTCCGAACTTTAATATGTAGTGGTAGTAATTTTATTTCTTTTATTTTTCAATATTTTTTTTTCATTTTCGATGTGGTGAGTTACAGTCTGTTTTTAAAAAAAATTCTGAGAGGTGAGCGAATACGAAAGCATTCAATTTAATTCTTCCATCACTCTTAAAAAAAATGGAAAAACATATAAGTTTAGCTGTATTTTATCCAATATTTGGCGCTGTTGCTTCGTTAAGATTGTCGCTTATAGAAATATAACGATTATGGAAACAAACGACTTTTCATTCAGTAAAGTCATGCGAAATTAAAAGTAATCTGCCGATGAAATTATTTTTTTAGCTTAAATATTGAGAAGAGGAAAAAATTTTGATTGATCAGCGTGAAGTCGGATAATATTTATCTGTGTATAAAAAGACAATATCATTGTTTTACAAAAAGAACCCACGGATTGAACGTACTCTATTTGGATACTTTGATGATCTACCAATCGCAAATGAAAAAAATTAACATACATATTCAGTTGGCCAGGTTTTCTGCCGTTTTTCAGTAGTTATGTTATAAAATGAAGAAAAAAAGAATAGAGAGCCACTCCTAACCAAAACTGTTTATTTATTGTGGGAGTGAAAATTCTTTCTGCGCATTCTCTTTCTAAATTTACAACGATTTCCAAATGTCATGCACTTCCCATTCACTTTGATTACCTCAAGTTTATGGTTCCATATCAGAGAATTCATGTTCTGCTCGAAGCATACCGCCTAATTGTATTGGTTGATTGGTACCAATATAAATAACTTTAAACTGTGACATTACCATATTTGAACCTTTAAGTGCAAGTTCATCCGAAATTAATTAATCGTTTTCCACATTTAGAAAAGACCTTTTTTAATTTGTTAACTCTTGGTTTTATTAAATATTTTCCTTATTCTACAAAAATATTTTATATTTTTTCCCAAATCTTTCATTACTTTTAGAATATGCTTTTCCGGTCTTTTACACTGATTAAATCATACTTATATGTAGTTACTGAAAAACATTAATTAAGCAGAAAGATTCTGAAGCAATGAATTTGCTCTTTGACTCTTGATGAACCAAGCATACCTGTATATTAATATTCAACAAGCTTTTTAACTTCTCACAAGTGCTGATGGGTTATATGAGAAATAATTATTCACTGATTTTTATTAAAATTATTTTCTTTTTTGATTCCATATTTATTTTAGACTAAAATTTCTTTGCTTTAATTTTGCATTAAAATGAAACTGTTGTTATTAGAAAATAAGGAAATTAAAAATTTTATGAACATTTTGCATTATAATGATGTATGAGATTTAATTAAAATTTGATGCAAAATTTCAACGTCATTTATAAAAAATTTAGCGTTACAAATGCAAGACACTTTCCATTTTATTTCTTTTTCTTCAATTAAGAGACGAATTAATTAATTAATGAAGGCTTTTAAAAAATTTTTTATAGTCCATAATAATTTATAAACTATTTAATTCATTTGTCAAATGAAATTATGCCTTATAATGAAGTTAAACTATATCAAATTTCAACATTACATTTATATTTTTAATGATACCCGACATTAAATAAGTTGCATATAATAAATATTTTCATATTTTAAAATCTACTGTTTAGCTCGTCAGTGTTTCATTAAAAACCAATATTTTCATATGGAATTTAGTCAGTTAAACGCTGAAGAGAGAAATATTTTGAAGCTATTAAAATACTATGGAATCATTTTATTACAAAATTAATAACTTTGTTACTGTATTTTGCAGCTATTATCAATTTTTTGTATTTGTTGCTGATTATAAATTGTTTGCTGTGTAAATGTAATTCAGCTTCATCTAGATTGAATTTTTTTTAACCATTTCTAAAGTTACGTAAATTTTTTATCTTTATATAATAATAAACAATATTTATACAATAATAAAAATTTTTAAGATTTATTAATTTCTTAATTCTTAATAATCTACAATTTATTATCTAAATTTTATTATCTTTAAATTTAAGACAATATTTCTGAATCTAAATTTTATCACAATTGAATAAATGTAATATTGTATAATTCAAAAGCTAATATTTAAATCTTTACAAAATAAAGTTTTATTTTTAAAAAGAAAATATTTGTAAGTTACTAATTTCTTGTACAAGGAAGACAAGGATTTTTAAACAAATTTGTACCGAATTTTGATGTTTTAATTCTCCATGTCTTATTCTTTGGTAACTTATTCCAACTTTGACTACCTATTTTAAAGCAAAGCCATAAATTAAATACATATCAGCTAAGTTCCTGTTGTCTAGCCTAACAATCTTTTGCATTTTCTATTAGTATAAAATAAGTTTGCTTTTAAAATTACTTAAACTCTTTTGTACCTGGCAAAAAACTTTTTTTCAAAAATATTTTAAAAAACTTAATCTCAAAAATGACACAAATATTTTTTTCTTTTTTTTTCTTTCAAGAAAGATATTTCTTTCTTGAATCGTTGTCAATTCAGCATACAAAAGATAATTATTGTAATTTTTGTCAATGTAATCGAAAAATTGCATAGGGCAATATAATACATTGTTCATAAGTCTTATACTAATTATGCAGGCTTATAAAACAAAAATTCTGTTTTTCTTTTTCTATTCTTTCTATAAAATAAAGTTTTCATAATTGAAATCATATATCTTTTTTTGAATTCTCTTGACAAGTTTAATATTAATATCATTATGTACATATTTATGCATAATATAAAATACCATTGATTTATTTTTGAATACTTAATGTTTAGAAATTTAATTTTCATTCATTCATTCTTTCACATTTCTGTTATGTCATATTTAATATATAAATTTGGCACTTTTTATACAATTCGAAATTCTTTTTTTTAAGCTGCTTAGACTCTAATAAACTGGGACATTGCTCACATGCGTTATTTATATATAGACTTGGCTCTGTAGAAACCTACTCTTATAATATCCGATTTGGTTATATGGGATTAATTATACACAATAAATATGAAAATTGAATCTCGAATTCTTGCTCGAACTATGGGTTTTATTTAAACGTAAAAAAAATTTTTTTTTCCTTTTAATGAAACACATACAAATTTACGTATAAATTATCTGAAAAAATCTGACTTCTGTTCGAATTAGATATGAAATTGAAATGTTAAAGTATCCAAGTCTTCATTTCTCATATTTCTCTTATTTAACGTTTTTTGTGTTTTTCGATCCATCTCAATGATATGTTTCATTTTTCTTCTTTCATTCACGACCAGAGTTTCATCTTTTATATATTATGACATTAAAACTTTTAAAACTTTAATCTGATTTTCTTTTTTGGCATTAAATAATCTGCATATCACTTGATTTTTAAAGTTGTTTTTAATAAAAGTTTATTAAATTTTAAAATACAAATTACTTTGTAAAAAATTATTAAAAATTTAAGATTTAATATTGTTGTTTTGCTGTTATCTTCGGATAGAAATGAAAAGGCATTTGATGATTAGTTTAAAATTAAAAAAATACTTATTGTATTATTTAAGTCTGTAAAATATAAATTTTTTTGTTGGAGAAGATGAGTGATATATCTTTTGTGTATTATTTGTCAAAACTAAGTATTGTACATAATGCTTATTCTTCGTAAGCAACTTTTTGTGATTATAATATATCTTGTATAATGATTTTTCTTAGCGAAAGACAATCTGATACTTAAAAATATAAAATTTAATAAATGCAAAATCTTGAATTATTTTCATTTAATTATTTTTTCTTTAAAGGTTCGAATTGAAAAATGCAGAGGTGCCCATATCTTTATGAAATGAAAGAAAGATTACTACAAGACAGAGCGGCGGAGCAGCCTCTGATAATTCCCACTCAGCAGGAGAGGGAACTAACCAGAGAACTGCTGGATTCTCACAGGGACATTAGAGATGCACCTGTTGGCACAATTGTAAAAGTAACTATGAGTTTCTCTGTAGATCATCCAGAAAATACGATCCATTTGTAAGGATGATATTGAATTTTATGTCATCTTTCTGTTTTAGTTAAATCCTGACGGATATGGATCTCACACATCGCTTAATAGACATCCACTCGACCACTGCCATGCAAATACAGAATTCGAATGTCACCATACGTGCCCTCACGAGGGATTTTTCCCGAAAAATGCAAAGTAAGTGTTATTGATACCGAATATACAAATATCTATACTCTTAACAGTTTTTATTGATTGTATCATGTGTATATTGTACCTAAGAGCTTTTACATTGTTCAATAGAGATCTAAAGAGCCTAGATTCACTCTCCATGTATTTTATACATTTATGAAGTGTTCTCTCATATAAACATATGAAAAAACATGTGAAAAGCATTATTATTTTAATATAAAAACGAGGTATTAGATGTATAATTATGTCCTTAAAATTAATTTGTCCCTATACGAACTTTTAAAATTTATCGTCGTAAAATAATGACACTATTTCTGTTTTCAGTATTTTAAACTTATTACGTAGAAATATTATCATTTTTTTGGAGACTAATCTTTATAAAATGATTTAAATTTATTCTTTTAATCAATAATTTTTTTATTAAACATTATTGCTTTATAAAATTACACGTTCAGGTTAGCAACAATAATAAAATTAATAATATTTTGGGTAAATTACTTAACTTGTTTTTTTATAAATATGTTTAAAGAGTTATATTTCTTATATGAAACTTCTAATCAATTTTATGTTATAAGGGAAATTTTTAAGAACATTTTAATAACATCAACGAAAATTGAAATCATCAGTGACGTCCTTCATTTGCAAGCAATAATTCAAAAGGAAAAATATGGCCTCAAAAGTTACATTCTTTATGATTGACAATGTTCTGCATGGCGAATTCCCGCACATGGGAAATGTAAATTTGTTTTCTTCTTTCAGTTTGATATAAAAAAATATTTTTTCTTTGATATCCAAGACTCTTAGATTGTATTACATTTTGAAGATTGAATGACCATTAAGTGTCATCTTGTTCTCATTATTAAAATATTTTCTAATGATTGGTGTAAAAAGGATTACATGCGTTCTATTTTTTCATTTATAATTATTTTCAAAATCTCGCACAATTACATAACTCACGATATAATTATGGTCATGATTGCAAAAAAAATGACTTTTTGAAATTAAAACATATATTTTTATTTTAACATAAAAAAATTTGGTATTCACATTGTATATAGTAATTTATTGTCAGAATTTTAATTGCAGTCTTTACATCAAATCAATAATTTTTCTTGACTAGTGATAAAATTATATTACTTTAACAATCTTAAATATTTCCAGGATTTAGGTAAAGTTACCTTGAATGTAATTCATATTATTCATAATTATTGGTTATTCAATATTTTCGTTTAGCGATGAGATTATTATATTTGTATATTTTTTAAAATTAATTTAAAAACATTTGCTTTATTTGTTAGTTGTGGATGTCATTAAAATTTTAATTTTACCTGAAAATCAGGAGGAACTTACGTTTAAATATCGGTGAGATTATATTATAGATATATATTCATCTGATTCTGGTGTTTCATTCGATCTATTTTAAGTCGAGTAATAAAATAATGAAGCCCTTAAATGTAACTCTTCTTCTTAACTAGATTTACATTAAGTTTTATATGAGGATATCAAGAATCAAAGGCAAAAGTCCTTTATGCCATGTTTTATTGGGCAGGCAAAGAAATGATTGAGTTATGACTCCTAATAATTATACATTTGGGTTACCTTCCAGGTTAGTTTAGATTACATTTAAAGCTGTGGAGTTTGCGGTATGATTAAAATACATCCTTTAAAGGTACATATTTTGACCTTGAACTTTGAACCTAAGGAGTAAATACGGGAACAGAAGCATCTCATAGCTTCAGAATGTAAATTCAAGACGAGGAGAAAATAATCTCTATGCATCATCCTTCGCGTACCATTTTGTACCTCGCAATTTCATTCTTTTTTTATTATGACAACGTCGAGAATCCTTCACATTCTGATTCAGGCCCTCAAATGTAAGAATCATCTCTTGTCATCTGCCTCTTCCCGGAAGAAGCTTTTAAATCTTCTTTAATGAAGTAATGGGATACATCTAAAAAGGAAGACTCCAAAGTTGGGATTCCTCTAATGCATGAAACATTTCTGAACTTTTACATTCTCCATAAAGAATTCCATAACCTCAACTAAAACATCTATTGCTCGGTCCTTTTCCTCCAACATTTTTGGAGAATTTTAATAATGTTTGATAATAAATTTAGCAAAATAAAATTAAGTTATTATTAATATTTTTATAAGTTTGAAAAAATAAATAAATTTTTTTCTATCAAATTTTAGACATGTTGAATCTTAGGTTTTCTTACTGTGTGAATCATCAAATCATAATTGCCCTTATTGATGCTTTAACCAATATAAGACTATGAATTAGTTTCGGTTTCAGATATAAAAATGTTTCAACACTCCCAAAAAATATTTTTTATTTGTTTATTCAATGATTGTACTTTTTTTAATGACTTAGAGGAGCATTTCTGAACTTTTTGCGGTTAACGCATTAATGCATTTCGAAATAAATAATATCAAGTTGAGCAATGAAGTCTTACAGACGAATAAATGCATCTTTTGAAATTTAGCACAGAGATTTCATTTATTTTTCCGACATATTTTCAATTTTTGAGTCCACAACGAGGAAATCAATAAAATTTTCATAACGGCAAGCGACAGAACCGTGCACTGGTGTGCAGCATCCAGTACAAAGAAATAGGGTGAATCTGGTAGAGTTCTTTATGAGTCACGAACTTCCCCATTTCTTTTTTCTTACCCTTACCCTCACCATGGTTTTCGACCCTCATATTCTTATTTCTATTGATTTTATACCTTAAAGTGCGATCGTAAAACTTCCATACAATTCTGACCCATATTTTCCCATTGAAATTTATCGCTACGAACTGCTTGGATGTTATTAGAATAAAATTTTTTTATTGCAGGAATGAAATAATTATACAACCATGCATCTTTATTTTAATGAAAAATATAAAGCATCATTTAAAAATTTCAGCGTTTTATTAATTTAATCATATAAAACTTTAAAAAATTAAATATTAAAAAAAAATACATTTAACATGAGGGAATCTACATATTTGTGATAATTTTTTTCTAACATTTATATAGGAAAGATGAAAGAATATTGAACAATTATTTATTCTTAGTTTCTTCTATATGATTTGGTCGTCTGGCGTGATTGGATAGCTTGAAGTATAGCCCAGTGACGAATTTTTAATATGAAACATATTATTTATAATTTGTCAATACTTCTTTTTAACTCAATGAAATTGTAGTTCTATAAAATGATACCACATATATGTTCATGATTCATTTATAAATATGAGATGTACAACTTATATGTATAAAATTAAAGGGTTTATGAACATTTCTTCTGGCAGAAGAGCACGATTGGAAGTTTTCATTTTAATTTTCAACTTAAAAGAAGGATTAGTTTTCGTGAAATTCTTACTCTTAGCTTTGAAAAAAGACAATTTTTATGGCTTTCCGAGAAACCCAAATCTATTTATGGGAAAAAGTGAAGGCAAGATTGTGTTTGTGCGCAAGATTTTGCACGAATGCAGAAATTCGATTGTAAGGAAGCCGTCAGCGGCTAAGGCTAAAAACTTTGTAAGTCGATAACTTGCGCATGCGTAATATTCAAAATCAAATCCCTCCCATTTAATTTGACAAATTTGTCTTTGTTTTTAAAATTGCAGCGAAAAAGCCTATTCTTTGTTGGAAGAAATATACAGTTCTATGATTTAATAGCAAAGAATAATTTCTTTTCAATTCTGTTTTACTTTTATTGTTTTAAAGAATTGTATCGTGCAAAACTCTCTTTTGACGGGGACAGTATAATTATTCTCCATGATAGAAATCCGTTAAAGATTATTCATGCTATTACATTGAAGTGATTTGCATTATTAAATGATAGTAGTTGAAACAATGTAAAAAAAATGACAGATTTTGGAATATTCTGCGAAATATTTTTAATCCTTTTCTTAATTCATATTAATGTATAATAAAAATATATTTGAAAACAGTTCAACAAAAAACGAAAATAATTTAATTAATTTGAGAAAATTCCAAACTGCAGATTTATTTAATTAAAATTTTTTAAGAGAGATCTGATATACTTCGTAGATCTGAGATTTCCTGAACTTGTAAAGTGAATATTAAATATGATGAATATTGGAAAATGTAATTAATTCAAATAATCGCATATCTATTCTGCCTTTGAATATTTTCAATGTTTCATTGAAATTTTAAATATTTAAAGACATATTTTAATGTAATAATTACAGTATCAAAATTTATTTTTTACTCATAGTTTGTTCCTTGATCCGCTTCTCTACTATTGTCTAATTTTGGTATAAATCACTGATTATAAATATTTCTTTTATAGTGAGTATTCTTGAGAGTAAAATAAAATGAAAGGAAGAAGACATATTCTTTTATTGTTTATTCGAGGGAAATATATGTGAGAGATATAAGAAGAGTTAATATGACAGTGATACCTTTCGTTATAAAAAATACAGTTATAAAATTCTTGTTAAGAGAGAGGTGAGGAAAATTTTTCTGTATCCCGAACTTATTTATATGTTTTGTGAATTTTATTTTTTATGTTAATTTTCGGAAATTTTTCATTATCTCACTTTCTTCTTCTATTGATCGTTAATTTTTTAATTCTGCAAACTCATTTCCGACTTTTATCATAATCATTTATTTAAAAGGTTTATTTTCCATTTTTTAAGTGAGAGAGAAAACTATTGTGCAACTTGATCTGGATGTAGCTCAATAGATGCTTTTTTAAATACGAATGGGAGAAAGGCTTGTTGAAAATGCCAAATAATAAGAGCCAATTCCATTTAGAAGAATGTAAACAATGACTGACTCGGAAAAGAAAGAGGTCAATGATCGAGATACTCTGGATTTTCTCCCGCATCCAAAATCCAGGGAAACGCAGCTTCCACCTAGTCATGTGACCTTCTGCCAGCTTTCTCATTGGCTCCCTGCAATTTTCACCTTGTATTCTTTCTTTTTTTTGCTTTAATTCGTTTTTCCTTTTTTTTTCTTAGACGAAAATTCAACTTTTTGGATTATCTAAATTCAGATTTTACGATGAAGCTAGGCGAATGGACTCGTGTAAGATGAAAAGCAATATTTTCTCAAATCCGTTTTTCTTCAGAAATATTTTATGCATGTTCTCTGATGTGAACATCGTTGATTTCGAATTTTTTTTTTCAAGAATGAAAGATGACGAATAGTATGAAATAAATTGTTCCTATAAAAATTACTAATCTGTGAAAAATCTTTCTTACGATGATGAAATTTGGCATCAAAAAATTTTAAAATTTGATTTTCGGAAAATATCTGCATTGTTCCTAAAGGCGGTAGAGATTTCCTTTTAGGAAATCCTCCCGTGTGCTTGATGATTTTTCCAGCATCCGTATAAGAGAAGGGTGGAAAAGAGACGGAAGATGGGTTCCGACGATGACAAATACAAACGAAAACTCGATAGTACCGCGCGGGTTTCGTAGCCACCTCCCAGCACTTTTCCAAAATACAGATCCTTTCTTTCCAGGAAGGAAGAAGTAGTCATATCTTTATGAGTCGGTTATTGTTAGTGTTGATGTGTTTTGTGGATTTATGTTAAACATTAAATACTTTGAAGATTTTGAAATATTTTTGTACGTGATTAAATTTAAAATTCATGTGAAATATGATAAATAATTGTGCCCAAAATATTTTTCAGGAATCTTGTTATGGGTCAATCACATTCCCGTTTATTTTTTTTTCTTTCAATCTGGCTTTATTAACTCTCATCGTTTATTGAATATAATTCTCTAAACGCTTTAAAAAAGGAAGGAATTAGCGAATCGTAATGGAATATATGCTCAAAAATATATTTTCCATTTAAAAAACGATTATAATTGTTAGCTCTTTGTCATCTGGATTCCTATCAAAATTTTTATCCAAATTTATTTTGGTTTATTAATAATTAATTTTATTAGATATTTTTTACTTTTTCAAAAAGGAAAAAAACCGATTAAAAATTAAGAATTTCAGCATTTAATTTCTTAGTTTTTTCAAAATAATTGTTAATGGTGATAAGTATAAAGTATTATAAAATTTCAGCTTTTTTGGAAAATTTATTGCAATTAAAATTTGCAAAAGTGAAAATTAAACAGAGATGTATTTAAAAAGTAACTAATATAAGAGTGAACATGATGACTGGTGAAGTTAAGGTAGCAACAGTGGAATCTGTTGAATCCATAGACAATATGGCTACTCTTCCGGTTTCGCAAAGGCAGCACGGGGGTAACGATGCAACACCAGAAAGAAATAACTCAGCCAATAAAGATTTGGAAGCCAAGAAGGATAAAAAATTAGGGAAAGATCCAAACGAGCCTAAGAGGTACAAATGATAAAATATGTCCTGAACTTGCTCATAATTTGAAATTATCGGAATTAAAAAATTTTTTCCTGCAACTTTCTTGATTCTAAAGATATATGTGTACTAAACTCAGTGATCTGATATCCCATTTTAAAACATATACGTAAATTACGTGAAATGAATTTTTCATTTTTCGATCTCCTATTCTAAAATTTTTAAATAAGTTTTGTGTAGTATGTTTCACACAGGAACTAAATTTTCTTTGGCAGAAAACAGTGTTATATTACATAATCATAAACATATTTAAATATTCAACTCAAAATATCACTTATATTTCAAAACTATTAGAAAAAAAAATCTTAAAATCCTGATAAAATTACAGCAGTCTTCCACTATAATTTTTTTAAAAGTAAGGCTGCTTTTCTCTTATGCAAATAAAATTATTAATTCTAATTCTGAAAAAATTGAGTTGCATTAATTAAAACTTAGTACTGAATTTATTTATTACAATTTAATCATTTTTTTTCGATATAGGACATTAAGTTTTTGTATTCAATAATATCGAATAAATATTTTGTCAAAGAGTAAAACATTGTGTAAATGAAATAAAAAAGCAGTTTAGTTGTTGAGACAATTCGTGTAAAATACTCTGCAGATAAGGCAAGAACGTTTATAGAAGGCTTGTGGAATAATAAAAACTGAAAAATTTTTGTTCTGCAAATAAGATTTTCTTAAATGATTTTGATACAAAGTATATATTGTTGTCTACAGAATGTAAAGAATTTCTCCTTAATATTTATTAAAATTTTTCTGACATTAATACTTTTAATAAGATTTTGATAATAATTAATTCTCAACTTGATCTGGATTTAGTGCTTTAGTCACTTGAGAAACATATAAATGTCTGGAAAAATTGGTTTTCAGCATATTATCATATTCAGCACATCAGTGTATATGCTTTTTTATTTCAAAAAATACATTTGTATTAAAAAAGCAATAATAATAATAATTATAATAATAATATATATAATAATTATAATAATTATAATAATTATTTATTATTATTATTTCTATTTTTTTATAGGACTTCGCTTTTCGTAATAATGAGTTTCATTTATGCCAAACTTCTCATAGTTATCTGCATAGCTTATGTCATATCTGAGGTTGTTACGCACAATATTCCTCTTTATTATTACGAGGTAAGTAAAGTTTATATCGTTGAGAATATAATGGATAATTTATTCGTTTCCTAAAAATATTTCACCGATCAGGTAAGACCATTTAAGAAGCTCCTACGAGAGTTCATATTTGGGCACCGAAGAATGGCGGGAAGCAACATAGAAAAATGTTCGCGGACGTGCGCTTTTTGTTTCCGATATTGCGATTCATTCCATTTCCTGTGCATGTAAAGTGTATCGCTAATCACGAGTATCCCTATATAATTCCATGTCATTGTCCGAATTTACTTCCTTTAATTCAGAAATAAAAGAAGTCTTAATCACGAACTAAGGAAATCGTATTCTATATTGTATACATGTATGTAAATGGCGTTCAGAATCTAAACCAAATATTACAAATCTATAAAACATCTATACTAATTAAATATATTTAAGGAAAATAATTGGCATTATTTTCCATTACGAAGATCCGACATTATCCAAGAAGTTTTTAATCACAAAAACAGAAAATGTTTTTGTTCTAAGCCGACATTTAAACTTAATCAGACTCAATTAACGTCTTCTTTGAGTGGAATTTTTTTGGCTATATTATTTTCAAATTACTAAAACAGGCAGAAAAATGCGATGGTACTAAATCTTCAAATTTTTAAAAGTGACAATTTTTACTCAAAATAAATATGGTCAAAAAGATCTATCTTAATTTTCCAGTTAATTTGGGTAATTTAAGATTATTGAAACAATTATGTCGCACTATAAAAGTCTTATGTGCAATGTAGTAAATGAGTGAATAAAGTATATTCATATATTCATATATTATTAGTAACAATATATTAAGCATTACAAAAACTAATATATAATATATTTTAAGTAAAATATATCGAACCAATTATAAATAATACCGAAATTCTCTTACTGTTCACAGTAACACAGTGCATAAATTTTTTTACTTAGCTGATAAATTGTGTACATTTAATTGCTCCTCATACATAGATTAGTAATGAAGACAATAATATTTTGTGAAAACCAAATTATATTTACTTTCATAAATATTCTTCACATTCACGATTATATCAACATCAATTTTTTATTCTTGTTTTTCTTCATTGATTGTATGTTTCAAAAGAATTTATGCAAAATTTTTCTAAATACATTAACCAATTTTCTAATAAATTAATGAATAAAAAAGTGATAATTTTATTACCAATGATATAAAATTATTTGACTCATATTAAAACTAAACTAAGTTAACACCTCATGATCTAACATTTAAAATTTAAATCCTTCGCTTTGTCAAAATTATATTTTCTCTGAAAATTGTAAACAGTCGAACGTAATATATTTCAGTTTTTAAGCTTCTTCCTAACAACTTTAATTTTATAAAAACAGATTTATAAAGCAACAAAAGAGGTTTCTTATTGCACGTGCAAGCTATTAAAAATTACGCAGAGATAGAGGAACATTTAACTAAACATCAAAGGATGTTAAATTGGCTCTTATTTTATTAATTAAAAGAAATATAAAATCGTTATCATCACCATAGCTGTGCGAGCACATTACAAGAACATTTGACAATATTAAAATATTTTTCACTGAATTGGAAATTATTTGATTAAATATTTTTATATTGTAAGCTACAAAATATATTAATTAAATAAAATATATGACTTAATTTTAATAATCGCTGTATAATTTTATAATTAAACTGGAAACATATTTTTGACTTATTCATGAAAGATCCATTCATGGATCCATGATTCAAAAAATGTATCCATTAAAATGCATTAAATAATACATAATTATATACATTATTTAAACCATAGTTTATTAATCGATTAATCTTTCCTATAAATAAGAAATTTTTTTGCTTTTAATACATGTTACACCAATATTATTGCTATTACTGCGCAAAATGAAAGGCCAGATTTTGATTTTGGTTATCAAAACTTAAAAAATGCATCAAAATCAAATATTAATATTCGTCAAATGGTCATTTGTAGATACGGTTTCGCGATAGATATTTTGGGCATTATATTTGAGATATATAGCTATAAATAGATATTTATTTACTAAAGTGACTAAAATTTGGGATTTTAACGGATCGTATGGAAGAAATTCATAGTATTGACATAATAAAAAAATAGAAACGTGTAAAAATAGGCGCAAATGAAAATAAACATATATACATTAATAAAATTCATAAGATCACATTTGAGAAAATATATATGATAAAATTACGATTTTATAGAGTATAAAAAATAAAAGATATAGGTATTCCTAAGTTTTAATCTTTTTCAAGAAACAGACATTTCCATTAGCCCTTTATATCTTCCTGAATTTTTTTTTTTTAATCAAATTTAAGAAAACCCTACTGCAGGAGAATTTCATGGCATACAAATTGGATTTCGATTAGGCACAATGTTTATATCTACCATATTTCCATATATGAATGCAACTTATAAAAGATGCAACAATCTTATTTCTCAATTTCAGGGATTTTTCACTTACTTATATGGAATGAGCATTGTTTTCTTGCTCTACATATTTTGTTTCCTGCTCCAAGAAAGTGCTTGTTGCAATGGTGGGGGAACGCCCAAGGAGAAGAAACCTAAGCCTGTAAAGCAAAAGAAACCAAAGAAAGAAAAACCTCCGAAAAAGGAGAAGGAACCAAAGGAGAAAAAGGAAAAGAAGGAAAAGAAAGATAAAAAGGACAAAGGAAAGGATGGAAAAGAAGAAAAGGGAAAAGAAGAGTCGAAGCCCCCCCCAGCACCGGTTCCTCCACAACCGCAGGGTCCAGGAGGTGAAAAAGGAGTACTATCGGTAAGACAGATGAATTTCATTTCATTCTAATTTTAATAATTAGCGAAAATGATTTTTGGCTGCTGAATCTGTGAAATGTCGAAAATTGTTAGTATTCGCTTCCCGGACGGTTGCGCATAAAAAAAGTCTTTGCCAAAGATGTATTGCATCATGCATCATATCTTGAATCCTGGAAAATGGCTCTCGAATCATAATGTTATTTCTCTTTTAAACGAATATATTAATATAATTATTTTATTTCATTCACGACGATGAACCGGGAGTTTGTAGAAATAGTATTTTACTAAATAAAAAATTGACAGCAGAAACAGAAGGTAGGACTGCATGTTCATTCCCCATCCCATCATAAAAAAGTGAATTTTTATTTTATCGTTTATATGTTAGTATCTGGGTGAAACTTTATATTCACCATGAAGGTAAACATAAGGTTTTTCTTACCTTTACGATTCGGAGCATTCGGGGATTCAAGGAAGGTGCAGAGAAACACTGTCCGAACCTTTCGGAAAATATGCCATCTATTCTGTGCTTCGATGGTTGGAAATTTTCAGTAGCGGTGAATAAAGCAGTTCAACGGGAGGAAAGGAAGAAAAGCCTTTTCTTCGAGTGTCACGACAGGAAAATAAAAATTTTAAGCTGGAATCGGCGAAATTTGCTGCAGGCTAGAGAAATTACTGCAGCTAACCATTGTTATAATTGCGTGGCTAATGAGTTATGATTTTGAAAAAAAAGTAAGGATCCAGGGAAATCAATCAATTCCAGATTGCAGATGAAATTCCAATGCTTAACCAGTTAATTATGCATCGGTCTTTGAAATTAACGAATATCACATTACATATCTATTGTTGTTTTTTTATCATAATTTTTTTCATTATATGATACGTTGCAAGATAATTCCTTAGCAAAATATTTGTTTTTTTAACGAAAAATTCTTTCAAAAAAATTAATATGTTCCTTAAATATTATATTATGTATTAAATGTACTTACATTTTATCTAAATAATTGTAACTTTTATGGTTTGATTTGTATGATCATTCTCTTTTCTTCTCTTTTTTTATTTATGTATGTGTAGAAAGTCTTATGACTTCATAAATATTGCAATATTTTGCTTCACAAGCGACTGCTTCGATGATTTAATGTCCATCTCAATTACATTTATATAAATGTATGTTACAATAATTATGTTATATGACGAAGATATGAGCCATAAATTGGAATTAATAAATTTTTAGCTTTTAAATCGACACCGCAAAAAGTTTTAGGTAGCCTGTTTTAATTTTTTATCAAGTTTCAACCAGTTATATCAGGCTTATAGTTTATATCGGTTAATAGAGCGATAATTTGAATCGTTTTTTAATGTGTAGCAATTGCAAATTTATACCTGACAAATAAAACTTTATTGTTGCGACTCAATTTGACATGTATCACGAACCCAAAACCATATACCCACATTAATTAACATCAAATTGAAATAAAATAAAGAATTTTTTTCTTTTTACAATTAATTTTAATGATCAAAACTTAACTATTTCTAAGAGACAAAATAGTGAAAAAAAGTTTCCTTTAATGAATTTTTCTTCGGCTAATTTCAATTTTAATGGTAATTGCTTTTTGTATTTGTGTCATAAAATAGAACAAAAAGACAAGAGTACCAAATTTTATCTTTTATTGTTGGAAAGACGTGCTTGACACCAGTTGGTTTAAGCTTTGATAAAAATGGAACAGCCTTCTGACACTTTTTCATCTCATCTCACAATTTCGTTTTGTTTTCCGAAATAGTTTTTTTAAAGTTTTTCGATTCAGGTAATCCTTCAAGCCTAACGGTATATTGACATCAAAAGTAACACAGAATAGACAAAAATGAAATCTAAAACATTAAAGAATTATGGAAAATCTGTCTCTTGCCTCAATCAACGTTTCCCAAATTTTTGGATAATAGTTAAATTTATATACCTTATGATAGCACCGGATTTTCAATCTGAAAACTTCTATATAGTAACTTTTCCCTTGCTTTTTATATATAATCCCATATTTTAAAAAATTATACCATATTATATTTTTATTTATGCAACGAATTTTCATCTGCGTTTAAAATTTCATCTGCAATCTTTTATAATATCGCCCATGGATAATGTATTTTTTTGCTTGTTTTATTTTTTTTTACTTTTCAAATGAGTTTTCCTTAAGTTCCGTTTTCCTCTTAATTTTTTTCTTCCCCTCCGCTCCTTTCGTGATGATCCTTCTTTAGTTTTTAAGTTTATTATTTATTTATTTTTGTTTATTTTGAGTTATTAATAGCAGGAAATGTATCCAAAAAAGATGAAGGACAAACTGCGCGAACGGCAAAGGCTCCTAAGCGAAGATCCGAATAATCAATTTGAGCTATGCGATTGTCATGCTGAGGTTAGTAGGAGTTGTACCACCTTTGTGCAACCAAATCTGCATTATTGTGTTAAACCTGCATTTCTTGCACATTGGGGTCGAAGGTTTTCGGTTCATCAACAGCTCATATAGACGGCAGTATTACCCAAAGTTCAGTCCGGCGTAATCAACTGTAGGGGGGCGTCTGCTAAATCTGTTGCTTTCATTTTTCTTCCAATTGTCAAAAGCCTCTTTACGACCATCTCGCATTCGATAGTTACGGATTTGTAAAATGTAAATATTATTTTGATTTTATTTATTTTCATCTTTGTTAATACTCATTAGTTGAATTATACTTAATGTTCTTTCATTTACTTCTCAGTGAAAGATGAGCGATTATTATTTTTCTCAATATTCTGATGGAATAGGTAAACGTTCTGGTAATAAATTTATTTTTACTTTGAAATACGACAGTAAAATATGAAGTGAAAATTCGTGAAATATAATTTAACTTAGGTAATTCACACTATATGTATTAATAATTCAAATCTGCTTGATTTTATTTCAGTAATTGATCTTTAATATTTCAATATTTGAGCAAAAAGTACAATATCAAGTATAACAATTTTATTGGCTTTATATATGTTTTCAGTGTATAAGGTTACTTTTAATATAATTTGATGATTGTTCCTTCGGATCAAAAATGGAAAATATTCCCTATATTTTTGTATTTCCTCTACCAAAATAATGGTATTTTACCGATTATTATAAATACTTCAAATACTCCTAATAACTTTTTTAAGCATTTTTCTTATTTTAATTACAAGATTTTATGTAAAATATACTAAGTGCATTCCATCAAAATATTTTTCAGTAATGAAAATGTTTGAAAAGAATAATTCCTAACATTTGTTTCAAGCATATGCTTTCAAATCTTTCTTCTTCAGAAAAAACTATGTATATTCTTACGATGAAATCCACGTTACATGTTTAAACCACACAAATAAAATAATTAAACATTAAATTGCAAATAACAGTTTTACTCAAAATGTAAAAAATTTTTATTGTTAAATTACGGTCTTTTATCTTAAATTGTAGGAAACCATGCTTGGGAGACTGGTTGGCTTAACAATAGAAGCATTTCACATTAAAAATTCATTATTTTACGCCAATATTACTTAGACACATGAAATAATTATATAATAAATAATATACGGTACAAAAAACAAAATTTTTTGTCTTTCAGCTTTACTCTAGTATGCCGTCTATAGTAAAAAAAAAAAAAAAGATTCGCTGTTTAAATGTGTAATATGTAGAATTTTCTTTCTTCGTATGTTATCCTTGCCTGTACTGCATTATTTGCATATTTGACCTTAAAATAATTTCATGATTAATTTTTTTAGTAGAGATAAATTTAACTAATTTTTTATTGTTGAAATTATTTAAGTCATCTTTAGCCCATTAAAGTCTATTTAAATCAATGAAAGCTTCCATGAGCGTGTGTAAATCCTTTCTGTATTCTACTTTGACTGTTTCATATGAAATAAAAAAATATTTCCTTTGAATATATATGTCATTTTGATCAAACTCAACAATACCACGATGTCTCATGTCAATTTTCCATAATAACTCAAATTATTTAAATATTATCAAAACTTTGTATCATTTATTTTTTCTTAAGGTACTATCCAGTTCCAAAAATAAATAAGTTAATTGCTTATCAGTGAAAATACACTAATTATCGAAACCTATGAAATATGTAAATATTTATATTCATATTATATATTATTTGATTAATATTAAAATGAATTCATACAGTACAAAAGTAACAATTATAATATTTGTGTAAAACACTAAAATAATTATAAAGTTTTCCTAAACGTTCCGAAACTCTAATTTTAGTCAATTTATATAAAAAATAATTTAAGTCTACAAATTTTAGAAATTCATGTCTTTCTCCTCCTCCTTCCTAAAAAGATTTTGTTTTGCAGCTAAATTTTATATCTTTAACTGATACTGCAAAGATATTGAATACAAGTTATTTAAGATTAATCGGAAAAATATTGGCATGTTATACTTTAAAAGACCATGTAAATATAATTTTTAAAAGTATGTAATTGAAAAAATTGTAATGTTATCATAGGAAAGTGAAAATTTTTGTTGAATAATGTGATTTTATTCATTAACTTAGCAATGGGCGATCAAACTATTATTCTCGTTTTCAAATTATAAATATTTCAAAATGCGAAGAAGTGCTTTTATAATTTATAGGGTGTTCTTAAGAATCTGAAGAAACCAGAAAGTAAAGATGTAAATCTAAATGAAGGAGACAATGGACCTCCGCCGCCGCAGCCCCCGGAGAAAATGCCAGAAAGAGACATTGACGTGGAAGGAGGCTACCCGAGCGGATATCGAAAACGAAAAACATCGCAAAACGACAGCAGCCACGGCAGTTTTTTTCTTCGTGTCGGCGCCATTGGTAGAACTCAATAATATAGTTGTTTATTACTTATTAGTATTTTAAAATATGATAACAAATCTTTATTATGGCAGAAACTTATATTATCCAGTCTGAAACATATTAGAATCAGAAGAAAACTTATTATAAAATATCTTTTAGCTTTTGGACTTGGTACCATGATCTACAATGGACTGGAATTCGGAGCATTTTTCGAAGTACCATTTTCATCTCCCTGCTATCAGATATTGAGAGGTGTCAATCCCTTGTTACAACTTATTTTCACCTTCATGCAAATGTATTTCATATTTATGAATTCCAGAGTAAGCATATCTGACAACTTATTTAACTTATATTTATTCAAGGCTATTACATTCTGTCTTCATTTAAAGTGTCATTAGAAGGTCATATTAATATAATGAGCCGCCAAGTTAATATGGGAATTTGCTTAAAAGTTAACGATAAGTTTTAAAAACTCAATACAATAAATAAAAAAAATTTCCTTTTTAGCTTAACATTCATCGTTTCAAACTTATCGCTCGTTTTGGATTGATGCATATAATAGCAACCAATTTATGCGTTTGGATAAGAACTTTGGTTTTAGAGAGTCTGAAGGAAATAACTTTATACCACCAGAGAAACTTTCAGGCCGGTTATGATGCTCCAGAGAAGGGTATACTAAGGGGTAAATTTCAAATTTCATAATATTGAGGCAACTATTGCTTTAATTCTACTTCGATTATAAAGCGAACAAATTGATATTTCTACATATTTCTAACCGACTAAAATTACTTTGTAATTTAATAATTTTATTTAATTCACTTTTTGTCTTGTGAGAAGAAACTTAAATTTTAGTTAATCAGTAGAATACTCATTAAATTTTTTTTCAGCAATAAATAGTAAATCCAAGTTCATGTTAGATAATTTTTCTTTGCAGAAAGTATTCGCCAGCATGCTTTGAGAAATGCTGGATCAGTTTTAGGTACCCATTTAGTTAGACCTGATTTAGGCCCTACAACTACCGTGGCAACCACACTCGGAAGCCTTGCATCGATTGGTTCGCGGACACAAAGATTTACTCAGGCCGCCATGAACGGAACCGGAAAATTACTTTCTGGGTTAGATTTTTGAAGTTTTTGAGCAATACTCATTATTGAAGTTAGAAATAAATGCGTTCAGAGAACAACAATTACATGCAAATTATTTTTTTTTAAGGCTTTTATCGCCTACATTATCGGCAGTGGTAAATAATGTCACAAATGCAACAACTCAAATACCCACAACTGTTGCGGGAGTGCAAAACAAAACGATTCCGACATTTATCAGAATGTTACATGAGAGTTTCAATCCTGCAACGACGACGACGGCCACGACTGTGACTACAACTACGATTCCTTCACCGATTGCTGGATTTGTGGAAACGTTGCAAAATTCTGGTATAAATTAAAATATTTAATTTCAGGGTTTGCAGTGCCTTTTGAAAATGTTTAAAATATAAATGTATGAATGTATGTATGTATGTATGTATATATAAATTTACATATTACATGGGTATATGATCACATATATATATCTATACATCTTATGATTAAATAACGGCTTTTATTACTTATAATAAAGTTATGAAAGAATTTTAGCTGAATTCTGAAATTAATATATGTCGATTTCTATATTGAGTATGTAATTAATGTTGCCAATAATTATGATATTTTAGCGTTCAATAATACCGACATAGATCCGCTTTTTGGAGGTCTCCTGCCGAGCCCTCAAATGCTGACGGCCAATTCGGACAATATGACTTTTTGTGGAAGGGTTAATGTGATGGGCACCATTGTTCAGGATGCTGCTCCTTATCTTTTTCCCTTTATTATTGAATACTCTCTTATTGGTGCAACAGTTATTTACATTATGTGGCGTCACATAGGTCGTCAACCGAGGTCAGTTTCCGAAAATTTGCAATTAACGAAGTTTGCCCATGAAATTATGATTCTTCCTTCTTAATCAAATATTCTTATATTTGATAATACGTAAGGATGGCTTTGTTGAATGATTTTTATTTTTAAAGATTTCTGGTTGAAGAGGACTTAGAACACAGATTGGAGGTCATGTTGTCACATCGGGCAGTTGCCCTCGCTAGAGCCCAGCATGGACGAGTTGATTGCGTGGGAGCTTCAAAAGGGTTATTTTTCGGACTCTTGCTTTTGGTGGGATCCTTGATTTGTTTAATCTTGTTCTTCGTTCTAATTCAACATCAACACCTTGGACTTTTGGCTATTTATTTGGCAGATGCTTCTCACTGCGCTCTCATGGTATTGAGTATTTTCGCGATTATTATTGGTTTTATAAGGTGAAAGAAGATTTTAACCTCAGAAATATACGTTACAATGAAAAATCTTTTTAATTTTTTTACTTATTAACATATTTACATATTTTGCCCTTTCAGGGTGCAATCATTGAAATTTAAATGTGACGAACAAAACGATTTGAATGATATTCTCTTACGAGTTTCCGCTTTTGGATTGTTCATTTATGCTGTGTTCAGTGTTATTGCTGGAGCTCTCAATGCTTTCACTCACGAATCTAATCTTCTAGTCATGGTAACTGGTGCTCTCGCCATTTTACAAGTAAGAAAAAAATAATTATGACTCAAGATGACTGTTCGACTTGTTCTCAATTGTTAACACATTTCTTACAGGAATTTTTTGATTTATAATTTTACAATATTATTTAAAAAATTCAAATTAGTTGGATGTTGTTTTAACTTTTAAGTAGTCTCTTTTCTGATAGTTCACCCCTTAGATTACACTGTGGCATACTACTTTTAAAAAAATTAAAATATTGATAATAATGAAGGTTTTTGAATATAAACATGCAGATTAAATTTAACTCGCTATTACTATTTAGAGATTTTTAAGTAATATATTAATTAGATTAATATATGTATATATTCATTTTTATTTTCAATAGGTTGTGCTGCAGCTCTTGTTCATAGCAGATGTGTCACGTCGACGAGTATATCTTCCAGAGCATGATCGCAGTAAACCTGGAAGACAAATTGTGACATTTTTGCTCATTTGCAATGTGACCATGTATATTATTTATACTTTTGAAGCACAGAAAGTTGTTGCCAATCCTGTTCAGGTAGCTATTTTTGTTTTCCGTGTTGCGACCATACAGCATAGTTTTTGGCTGATAAACAAACTTGAAATGTTTTAAAAATTTATATTTTATTATATATTTCTTCATTTCTTATTTTTTCTTCTTTTATTTATTATTGTTTTTAAAAAATTTTAATCAACTTAATTTTTTTTTACTTTTATTGGAATATTTCAAAATTTAAGTCACTTTACAATTTTGCACTCTCAAAGAGACTATAATGCTCTTATAAACATTTCACCATATCGGCTTTATTTTTTCCAAAAAAATTTTTTTTTCCTAATATTAATTCACCGATTTAATATATTTCAGCTGGATTTTTACGGATTCTTAGCATGGTCTTTGATTCAGCGCATCACACTGCCGCTCTGCATGTTCCACAGATTCCATTCAGCCGTAACATTAGCAGAAGTTTGGAAGAGTAGCTACAAGGCTCGTTTAGAGTAAAATTCATTCCCGGTAATTTTACTTGAATGGTTTCATAGATTATGTCGTTTAAGGTAATGTATTTTAGTATTGAGTGATATATAATCAAGCGTTATAAATAAAATTTTTTGTGCGATTATAGATCTTGGTTGAATAAATAAGAATGCGTTGGTAATGCATTTAAGCCGTTAATCTAATGTTTTTATTGATATTTAAAATGATATAACAATTAATATCGGCAAAATATTGACATTTAAAGCGCACAACTGAAAATTTCGTTTTATAAGTGAAATTTTAATTTATACACTGTAGCAAGAAATTTCACATATTTAATTTGTGATTAATTTTTATTTTCCAGAAACTTATATTGAGAACTAAAATTTCATTTCAACCTGAAATTTTCTTCTAACGCGCTGAATGGTATTATTTTGAATTATTTAGCGTCATATTAAACTATAATTTCATTTAAGGGAAAAAATCTTGACCTGATTAGAACTTCTGTACAATTATGAATAACTTTATTTCAAGAGTATGAGGAGAATTAAGTGTCTTTTAATGTACTAACAATTATAAAATATTCGTAAAAAGACAAATCAAAATATTTTGTTCGTAATATCATGAAGAATAAATTTCCTAAGATAATTTCAGTGTATTGTATATTAGAATTCAAAGTGAATTGCAATTTTAACTGCATTTTTGCTTACTTTTCTTATTTTTTTAAAGATTTTTTTATTTAATTAATTTTATTGTACTTTAATTTCATTTTCCTGACTTCAATCAATATTTTAATTATTGTGATATTGATCAACGTATTTATTAAATTTAAATTTTAGTTTGTTATTCATTATGGTTTTAATATTTAACTTCAAAATACACTGAAGTTTATTCCTTTCACATTTAATGCATACTATCAGAAGTATAATTCAGAGATAAAACTATCCTACAGATGGGTAATTTAGATAATTTAAAGTCTGTGCTTTATGTCAAGAGTAACAATTATTTTGTTATCCATCACAAAATGAATTGTGACATTCAATAAAAGACTCTTATAATTTATCTTTTAAAAAGAAAACAAAAATATTTGATGATTTAATGTATTAAAGATCTTTCAACCAAGAACTATTTGTCTTTCGCTCTTCTTAATGTTTTATTAAAATTTTTTATATTTATAACATAGTTTTAAATGGAAAAATACGGACTAAACTAAAAATTTTTGATTAAAAGAAAATTTTAAAATTTAACAAAAAAAATTGGCTGTAAAATTTGTATCTTTTTCGTCGTCTCTTTTCTTCTTTTTTTACGCTGAATTTTTATAATTTTTTATTATGCATTGAAAATCGATGGAAAAAAATCAGAAGACTGGTTAGAATATGGCAATTTACTCTTTAGAAAATTATTTTAAATGAAAGAAAATTTTGATTTTCAATTCCAATTTACATTTATGCACAATTTTTTTCTTTTTAGATTTTTTTTCTTATTCTCTTGGGTTTGGTTCCATCGATCTCATTTTCAATGTTTTACGAGAAACATTTTATACTATCGTTAGAAAAGGAGCATTTTTAATAATAATCAATTTAGATTATTTATTAAATATTATACTATATGCTTCTTAAGTTTTTAAAAAGTGCAAACTAAAGTTTGCAAAAAATTTACCCAAAATTTTAAAAATAAAATATATTTTAATTGAAATGTAATTTTAAGACGGGTAAAATTTTCTTATAATTATATACTGAGGTAAGCATAATTTTTTTGTGTAGTTCAGCGTTTACAATTACAACCTTAAATCAGAATTTGGTTTTTTTTTTAAATTTTCAATACGCGTTAAGCAATATTGCAAATATGCTTAAAATTTTCGGTTAAATCAGTTATTATTAATCGTGTTTCCAAATTTATTTTACCGTCTCTGTATCGAGTAGACATTTATATTTATGAAGCGAAAACCTAAATTAAAAATTCCAATTGATATTTAAATTATTCTTTATGCATTTATTTATTTGAATTTCATGAAACCAAAAAAAATAACAAAAACTTGTTTTTCTACGTAATTTTAACATTACTTTTGATATTACGTTCTACTTGATACTAAAGTTGATCAAACTGAAAAGAGATTGGTAAATGGTGATTATAATTCTATCGTTAGCTCTTCACATGTATAAGTTAATGGCTAATAGAAAATAAATAATTAACTTTGATTAAATATATGGAATTTAAGTGTTTATTGTAAGCTAATCATGCCAAAGAAATTCAGCTTTGTGTTAGGAGATTTGATTAAAACTTTGTTCAGTAAAACTGTAGAGGAAAATGAGGAAATCTGTAAACCAGCGACTTGATTTATGATTTCCAAATTTTTTAGTTTATCTATGACACATCCGTATATATACAATTAATATATATATTTATATGTAATTATATTTATCGAAGATAGGAAAAACTTGTAACTCCACAATTATGGATTCGTTTTTAATTTGATTCATGCTAATATTTTGATTATGCTATTTCGAAAATTTGAAGTTTAAATGTTGTAGTGTTTCAAATATGATTTTTGTATATAATTATTGAGCTAGATAATTTGCTCAAGTTCATGCTTCTATTGGCGTCTTGCTGAATATCGTTCGTCTGAATTTTTTAACATTTTAAAATAAATATCATCTTGTCTTGAATGTACATAAATGATCAGCAATCGGAATTTTTTAGATTTTTTTTATTTATATAAAAAATTTTATTTGAATGAACTTTTTTATCAGTCATTTAATACGTTCATTGTTCTTTTATTTTACATTAACACTAATTAGTGTTAAATAATTTTGGTAAAATTTTAATTAAATCTTTTTCCATCACTAATTTCTGTAATGATTCAAGACTTAAATCAATTACGGTTTTTTTAACATAAAATCTTTTATAATTTTTCATCGTTCATACGTAAATTGATAACATATAAATTTTTAAATATTAATATATCATTATACTGTTTTACGAGTTATTTGTAAAAGATTTAAGCGTGAATTATGAATCGTAAATTTATGATTTACTCATTTAAATATTTTCAAAAAAATCTTTGTTCTGCTTTGGAATCTCGAATACATAAATAATATAATATATATTGGAAATAATGTCTTTATTGCAATATTAACTAAAAGTAACAGGTGTAGTTTTTGAGTGTTTCAGTATTTCCATCTTATTGTCAATTATATGAATATAATATTCATCACTGATATATTTATTTTAAAACATATATCGTTATTTAACAAAATATTTATAGTTATGAAATAATAGTAGTTTACTTAAGTGGCGATCAAAAACGGAATACTAGAATGCTAGTTATATGTAGAAAATGGGACTGTTCAGGTATGTTGCTGTATTTATGCGTTCATTTAAAAATATACAGTTAAAGGTACACGAAATTTCCAGAGGCTGTAATACTGCTGTTTTACAAGTATTATAGTCAAGAAAACTCACTTAGAATTTTCTTTTTTGGTCGAGATATTTTTAATATAATCGATATTTATTATAAAAAAGTTCATGAAATTGGCTATTGTTGAAAACATCATATCACAAAAATGCCAATTCAAAAAAATTTATTTTGCCTCTCTAGTAGATAAAATTTCCCACTCAAAAATCGCCCAAAAAATAGCTGCTGACTTTTAACTATATCATCCTTATAAATGATAATACATTTGTATTTGCGTGAAAATAAAATTGTAGAATTCATTTGACAAAACTTTACTTACATTCTAACTCAAATAAGCATTCAAATAATGTTGAATACTTAATTTGAAAATAGATCAAACTCTGTATTAGCATTCTGCATAGATAATAAATTTGATTGGACCAAATTATAAATTATACTGCCGGATGGAAATATTTGCATTGACATCAATTGGGGATACTGCTACAAACATAGTTTTTTAATCAAATAACAGGCTATTACTTTATTTTGTATACATGAAAAGATTTAAATACAATTTTTATCCCATTAGTTTCTCCATTAAGGGGCCAATTCTTTTGTAATTTTTAAGTAGTCTTAATTTAACATTTACTTTTCTTTTTTTACTATAAAATTCAATTGTGTTACAATTTTAATTATATTTTCTTAACAAGCATATATTAAAAATAATGAAAATTATAGGATAGTAACCTGAAACAGAAGTATTATTAGTTTAGATATTAAATAGAAATTTAATTCTTAACATTAAATTGGCTATCAAGTTTACTTTTACTTTTTTTTACTTTGTACATGTGTCCTATTATTCCTCACTAAATAGTTTAAATTATATACATGAAAACTTTAATTTTTATAATCAATTACTGTTTTACATGAGAATCAGTAAGGTAAGTGTGATAATTTATACTATCACGGAAATGTATTTCATCATTGAAGATATTTAGGATTTTTAACGTCTGTCAGTTTTGGTCATTGCCAGATAAAAGTATTTCTCTATGTTGTCAAACAGTTTGAATCTCGCTGTCTGCAATTGAATAAAAACTCATTGATTTAGTTTTTCTAGGTGGTTTTTGAATAATTATAATAAACTTCAAATCTAAAATATTCTAATGCAAGATATCTTTTGTTAATTTCAATATTATTTTTTAGTGAGTAAATTATGAATATTTTTTGTATTTTTTGAATATTCGTACCTATTAATGCTTAGTTTTCCTTAAACTAATGAAATAGGATTCTTAGTTTTTAAATATTATGAGAGCTATTTTCATTACGTAAGCTGGAAGTTATATTTAAGGCAATAAAAAAAATACGTATTCCATAAATTTTGTTTCACTAACTTGTACTTAAAATATATTTGAAGTTTAAGTAAATATCTCTTAACAAATATTATATAAATCGCGTGAAACAGTTAGTGCTATCAGAATTTTTTATTTCAGGGAGTACGAAAAAATTTAGAATTTAAATCATGGAAATTTGGCATATAATCGCGGGCGGAAGTTCCTTGACACTTGAACAATTTAAAACGCTAAAAATATTTTACAGTTTTAAAATTGAGGTAATTTTTTCCAAATTGAAATTTTAAAATTTTATAAAATTATTTATGGAGTGTTATAGCTGTAAAATTTAACAATATTCATTTTTAAATCATTTAAAGATGTTATATTGAAAACGTTATTACTCTGTGAAAAATTTATACTATGGTCACTTCCCTTTGTGATTTGAAGTGTGGTGAATCTAGGAGCGTGGTTTTCGAAGTATAAAAGATTTTATAATTTACTTGGTGAGCAAATCCATTAATTATATAAATTTTAACTTAATTATAATTTTGGGAGCCCATCAAAAGTTGTAAGTAACGTTTCAAAATTTTCAGGCTTACGATATATCATTCTGAAAAATACATTTTATTAATTTTTAGATCCTCTGATTCTCTTTGCTGAACCGCATGCCTTAACGCCAAAAATTATGCGCATTATAATTGATTAATAATAAAATTTGTTGTGAGTTTTTTAAATATTTCGTTAAATTGAATATTTGATGGGTGTAGAAGAATGAGGATTGGGTTAGAAAATTCCCGAGTTATAGCTTTAATTTCTTTTCGAATATTGACTTCCACGTGCTTCACAGTTTAACTAGATTCCATCCGCTTTATTACAGTTGGATCGCTTTTTATTAATCAAATTACTTTAAAATTTTATTTTAATTTCAGTTTAAAATTTGAATAAAAATGACGAAGCTTAAGGTTAAGGAAAATTCGGCTAAGACTCCGAATTTAATCAAAATGAAGCCGGATTCAAAAAAAAGTGCCAAGAAGTTGAAAAACGCTGTTTTGAACACACCCGAATCAATGGTCAAAATCACAACGCCAAAAGATTCATCCGGAAAATTATCGAAAAGCGCTAAGAAGAGATTAAGTAAGCAAAGGAAATTGGAACTTTCTAAATCACCCGTGAATGGATCTCCTGCAAAGCAGGTAAGTTTTTGAATTTATTCTCGGCATATTATGATATATGTTAAGAATAATGTATCATATAATTTTCAGATTTGTTTTTATTAAAATTTTGAAATTTGAAAATGAATATTGTTAAATTATAGTAATTTTTATTTTACTTATTGTGACATAAAAAAGAAAAATTAATATAGTTTTATGTGATTGAATGTCAATATAAACAAATTTATAATATACATGAAGTATTTTGCAATATTTTATGTTTAACCAGCTCATGAGTCTTTTGGTTTTTTTAATAATTATTCTCAAATCAGTTATAGGTAATTCTTGTTATTTAACTTTATCTTGATATTACAAAGATCATGCTTCTTTATTTAATTAAAGTATTGATTTAGATAAATAAATTTTTTATGATCTTTAATTTTAATATAATTTAAATTGCAAAGAATTTAATATTTTATTTAAAGCTTGAGGTTCCCAAAAAACCTACCAATGGTCTCCAAAATGAAAAGACAAATAAAGGGAAAAAGAAATCTGAGTTAAGTGTAAGTAGTGTATAAATTTGCTACAATAATTTTTTGTATTACCTTTTTATAGTGTGGTTTGTCATACAAATGTTTTTGATAGATTTGATGAATTCCATAATAGATTTTCAATCTTGAAATTGAAGAGATTATTGAAATTGAAGAGATTATATTAATAATTTTTATTTTTTAAATACATGAAAGTTTTAAAAACTTGTAAATATGTTTGCATTGGTGATAAAAAATCAATAGAACAAGCAATTTAAAGGTGTGATTGGAAAATATATTTTTGTGTTTTGTTCATCTTAAAAGAATAAAATATTTAAGCTTAAATTTTAAAAGAAAAAAATTTATATTGTTAAATTGCAAAGCATAGTTATTTTTTAGTTTATTTCTTGATGAAATAAATCTTTCAGGAAAAAATTGATCAATCTCCAACAGGAAAGCAAGGAGCAAAGATCAAAGGAAATAAGAAGCAGAAAAAAAATGATGTGAATCAAGCAAAAAAATCTGAAATCTCAACCTTAATGGCAAAGAAGGTAAACCAATCTGATACTTTTTATAGATATCACATTTTAAATATATAAGCTATTAAATGAAATAAAATGTGAATTATTAAAATAAATTGTATTAAGACATTTTAATTTAAACTTTTAATTAGTGCATTGATGGAGGAACACTAAAAAGCATAATATTTTAAAATCTTTTTCTGATATCAAAAATATGGATTTTAATTTCAAATTTATGCTTGTTTTATTATAACTTGTGGGTCAACATTTATTCTAATACATATATTGTGTGATTAATAATTTTTTCCCAATTTTTTTTAGCAGATTATATTGAAAACATAATTTTAAATATTTATACTTTCTTGTCATGTTATGTTAAATAATTGCAGCTCAGAAGTGATCTTGTATTTTCAGATTTCATAGATAGTGGTTTAATTGAAGCATTTACTACTGGAGTTGATTATATCCCTGCCTTAACCCACTATAATACTAAGAACATGATGTTACAAAATTGGTTGCCAAATAATTGGTTTCCTTGTGATGTTTTGCCCAGTCTAACCATGATATTGAAAATATTGAATCATGATATTATTGCTTTATAAAATTTTTAAGAACATTTAATAATAAAATTCCTTTTTTTCATAAACATTATATTTTTAATGCTATGCAAGAAATTAATAAGTGTTAAAAATAAAAAAAAAATCTAAAAGATTAGTTAATCTTTTGGAAACAAAATATTAAAAAATC